>PVKP010018749.1:0-43736 GCA_004027715.1 Plecturocebus donacophilus | reverse complement strand
AAAAAAAAAAAAAAAAAAAATTAACCAGTCTCAGGCATTTCTTCATGGCAGCGTGAAAATAGACTAATACACAGGGTAATAGAGAACTAATGCATACTTCAATCAGCTGCCAGAGTACTCTTTAAATTAAAGTACAGTTGTGCCCAGACCTTGGTTTCTAACATTATTTCCACTCAAAGGAACCAGAGCTTCTAAATGAAATGACTGTTTCTGGAGCTAGGGCAGAAGAAGTACAAGATGAGCCTTGTTATGTCCAAAAATTAGGAAATGAGAAGATGGTGAGGAATCAAGAAGTAAGAAGATATTGAGGAAATGTCACAAGGAACCACCTTGGAGAGATTCCCACTGGCCAAATATGGTTGAATTGAAACATCGAAATAATTAAATACAATAATAAATTACGCACCTTTGGAAAGACTAAGAATTCATGAGTACATACTGAAAATGAGTCAAACAAAGAGTAGGCAAAAGATTAAGAGGAAATATTTTAATAAAGAAGATATATGAATGGCTAATAAGCACATGAGAAAATGCTGAACATCATTAGTAATTAGGGAAACTCTTCCCTAAAGTATAGTTTTTCACACAGACTAGGATGGCTATAATAAACAAACAGAAAAAAACAAGTGTTGGTGAAGATGTGGAGAAAAAAGAACTCATATATTCCTGGTGATTATAAAATTTGTGCAGTCATTTTGGAAACAGTTTTGTGGTTTCTCAAAAAGTTAAACATAAAACTACCATACTTCCCAGCAATTCCATTCCTAGGTATCTACCCACGAGAAATGAAAATGTGTGTCCAAGCTGGGCACAGTGGTGCATATCTGTAATTCTATATACTCAAAATGCTGAGGTGACAGGAATGCTTGACAGGAGTTGGAGACCAGCCTCGCCAACAGAGCGAGACTCCATGACTTGCTTGTGAATATTCATAGCAGCATTATTCATAACTCTAAATTGGAACCAACCTCAATGTCTATCAACTGCTGAATGTATAGACAAAACCTGGTAGAGCCATACAATAGAATACTATCCAGTAATAAAAATAACAAACTGCTGATACACAGTACACCATAAGGCCCCTTGGTTGGGGGTGGGGTCGTAATGAACTGAGACATCAAATGAAAGAAGAGGCGGAAGCTATCTGAGTGAGGTGGTGGGTAGGAAATAATAGGCTCAAATTTTGTTAAGTTACATTTGAAGTGTCTGATAAGTATTTGAAGTATCAAGGAGAGGTGAGCAATAAACAATTAAAAATGGATGTTTGTATTTGAGAAACAAGAGTCCACATGCTGGAAATCAGGTGGTATAAACACATGATTCTTACAGAGTCTTCAGGTAGAAGCATTGAGAATCACTGTGGGAAACATGCAGCTCTGAGGTTTATTAGTAAGAATGTCCAAATATATTAATCTGCCTAATTTTTATGATAACATTAGTATAACAGCAAAACCTCCAAATCTAAACATAGATAATGTTTACTGGAGAGCATCTCCCTCCTTTTTCCCCCTCTAGAAGCAGGGGTACGGTCTCAAAAGTATGGAATTGTGAAAAGCATGAAAGCCTTGAGGTCAGACCAGGATAAAATCTGAGCCTGGTCAGTTATTAGGTGAGCTACATTTAATAAATGGCTAAAATGCTCTAAACCTCAGTTTCTTCATTTTAGATGAGGATAGCATGAAAGCCTGAGGCTTGTTATGAAAAGGCAAAACAGCATGTAGTCAAGAACATGACCCCTGAAAA
Source organism: Plecturocebus donacophilus (assembly GCA_004027715.1). Lineage (NCBI taxonomy): Eukaryota > Metazoa > Chordata > Mammalia > Primates > Pitheciidae > Plecturocebus > Plecturocebus donacophilus. The sequence continues at coordinate 41,993 of PVKP010018749.1, read as the reverse complement.
CAGACTGTCCTGGGTTTGAATTCTGCCAGTGCTATTCATTAGCCATGTGGCCTTGGCTAAGTTTCTGAACCTTTCTGGGCTTCAGTGTTCTTACCTATAAAAGATGGGTACCCTTGGTACCTACTACATAGGGTTATTATGAGAATTTAATGAATGAATTCACATGAAGTACCCAGAACGATGTAAAAATAGTCATGGGCTCAGTAAATGCTCATATTACATGCAAAACCATTTAACCTGAGTGGTATCTAAAAACTACACAAAGGGATGGCCATGATTATTATCATTGTTTTTAAGGCTAGTAAATGGTTAGTTTTCATTGTATAAAACTTCATACCTGGAATCCTAAGAAAACAAATCAGAAGGTGTAATTTATGTGAAAGGACACATTCCACAGGTGCTTCCCGCCTTGGGTGGTAATGAATGGGTACTGCATGGTCCTCACTGTATCACTTACTGAGTCTTATGAACTCATGCAAGCATTTTGGAGACTGCTGGCTGAGGTTAGAAAAAATAGTTCATTCTCGATAATTCAGAAATCTTTCCCTTCCCCTAAAATAGAAAAAGAATCCTCATCTATACTCAGTGAATCCCCAGAGCCATTAATACTTACAGTAAAATAGGCAATTGTTTCCCTCTGTGTGCAAAATCTATGTTTGGAGTGGAATGAACATTTCATCTCCTTAGAAAAAGAGTCCAAATAAACTCTCACCCAGATTGTAGAACATGCCTAAAACCCTGAATCAAGATTGCATAAGCTGTACTACACATCACCTTCTTTTTTCCTAAGGCAGCATTTAATACAAATGTTTGTTCTGCATGTGTTTTGACTACTTTGCTCCCAGGAGTCCTATGCTTCATACTCTCTAGACTTTAATTTCAACTTGTTATGTGGGAAGGCCATAATGCACTGTAAGTGGAATAAAGGTTTCCTGAGTAGAGGAGAAAATGGAGGTAGAAAGCAGCTGGTATTACAACAACTGCTAGCACAATAGGAAAAAACAAGATATTTAAAGTCTGCCAGGATAAAGTTTTTATCTAAAAGTTCAACAGCACAAAATTGATAAATTATTCATTATTATTAGAGATTTTACTTAATATGCCTTATAAGTCATCCTGAGAGCATGTTTCAGTTGGCTATACAAATACATGATCATTCCCTTCTGAACTAATTATGTCTTAATTATGCAAATCATGTGATAATTTCCTTGAAAACTCTTCTGACAAGACTGGTAATGTCACCCATCTCTAATTTTGCAGTAGATATGCTTTTGATTGAACTTTCTGGACTTTCCTGTTGTGCCCACTCTGAGCATCCACAGCTTCTGGCTTTCCGCCATATGAAATGTTTAAATTGCTCAACAAAATAAGAGAGGCTGCATTAATTTTTCACTTTTTATCCAGCAAGCCAGAAATTATTAATTTTCCACAAATAGAAGGAACCCAACTAACTCATGAATCCCAACCCCAAATGCTCCTGGTGGTTAAAAAATCCTATGCTTAGGTCAATGTGCCTATCACCTGACAGCGTAAAGACTGTGTCAGCCCGGCTCTCTCCCTGCCTACTTCATAAAGCTTGAAGACCAGAAAGGCATTGATATTTTTTTCCCACCACTGCTATGTTAGAGGCAAAAGACCTACTGTACACCCCGCTTCTCAGAGCCCACCATCATGTATGTTGTTAAATAATGTTTCTTTGATGTCTATTTTTTTCTTGACAAAATATTTTATTTAAGTGCTTATTTTCTAAGACAATCAGAGCTCTTTTACATAAACATCACACACAAAACACATATAGATACACAGACAGACAAAAGATCCAGTAGTTGTAAGATTTTTTCTTTTGCCGGGTTTTTTATTGGATTGCTGGCTTCAGGGTAGAGCCCTTGGAGGAACAGGGCCAGGAAAGCATGCAGTTTCTAGGAACTAATAAACAGGCACAGCTGGAAGGCAAAAGCAGATCCCCAGCATTAATGGTACCATTTTTATTTCCCATCCTGTATCACCCAAATGAGCGAAATGCAAGGGTAGAAGACAGTCCAGTGATTTTACCATGCATTTCAATGCAAGGCAGCCCCAAGCCAATCAATACATTTTGTAAATCAGCCCATCCCCCATGGGAGTCTCATTTCTCCATGGGGTATGGTTATGATGTCTATTTTCTAAGTACTGTAATTATCCATTTAGGGCACAAAAATAAAAGCAGTCATTACTTACTCTGTTCTCTGTGCCAGCCCTTTCCTTTGCCAAAGCACTTCCTGTCTCTGAGCCAGTTCAGTGACCAGGGTCATACTTGCCAATACTTCACTCTTTTCACAGAGATAAATGAAGCACAACTCCAATAATAGGGTGAGGGTGCAAGTCAGGGACCACAGAAGTCACTACGGGGCTCCTGAAAGCCCAAGGCCACATTTGGGAAACGATTTGCACTTCTGGCAAAAGAAGAATGAGTCTATTGTAACTGTCATCTGATCAGCACTCAGCAGGAGGAGGGGCAGTGGTGGCCCTCCTGTTTCAGAAGACTGTAAGTGGTGTTAGATTCTTAGTAGAAAACAGCTGGAATGCTGTTTGTCCAACCATTTCTTTTGAGAGATGAAGACACTGGAGCCAAGGGAGGGTAAGTGTTTGTAGAAGGTCATATGGCACACTAGCGACCATGCCAGGACACTGAATTCTCGCTACGGTGCTCTTTTCTTTACATCACTTTTTGTTTTGCTTTGTTTGAGATGGGGTCTCACTCTGTCACCCAGGTTAGAGTGCAGTGGCATGATAATGGCTGACTGTAGCTCAACCTTCCTGGGCTGAGATGATGCTCCCACCTCAGCCTCCCTAGTAGCTGGGACTACAGGCAAGCACCACCATGTTCAGCTAATTGTTTTTTGGTAGAAACAGGGTTTTATCATGTTTCCCAGGCTGGTCTCAAACTCCTGGGCTTACATGATCTGTCCACCTTGGTCTCTCAGAGTGCTGTGATTACAGACATGAGCCACTGCACCTGGCCACGTCACATTTTTACATACTATAGGTACCTCATATTTGAGAATTGTGAAAAAAAAAAATACTACAGCAGTATTGTGGACTGAATGTTTGTGTCCTCTCAAAATTCATATGTTGAATCCTAATGTGAAGATATTTGGAGGTGGGCCTTAGGAGTTAGGTCATGAGGGCAGGCTCTCATGAATGGCATTAATGACCTTATAAAAGAGACCCCAGAGAGCTAGCTCATTTGCCCCTTCTACCATATGAGGTTACAATGAGAAGAAGTAATCTATGAACCAGGAAGTAGGATGAATCTGCTGGTGCCTTGATCTTGGGCTTCCAAGCCTCCAGAACTGTGAGAAATAAATTTCTATTGTTTATAATCCACCAAACTAGTGGTATTTTGTTTAGCATCTCAAATAGAATAAGATAAGTAGCTATTCTTTCTTTCCGAGGAAAACAATTACAGATCTGAAAATGTACCATATTTAGGCACCACTGCTGCCCATTACACACAAATTTCACTTAAAAACATATGGGGCCTGGCACGGTGGCTCACACCTATAATTCCAGCCCTTTGAAAGGCTGAGGCAGGTGGATTACGAGGTCAAGAGATCAAGACCATCCTGGTCAACATGGTGAAACCCCGTCTCTACTAAAAATACAAAAATTATATAGGCATGGTGGTGCATGCCTGTGGTCCCAGCTACTCGTGAGGCTGAGGCAGGAGAATTACTTAAACCCAAGAGGCGGAGGTTGCGGTGAGCCGAGATCACGCCACTGCACTCCAGGCTGGGTAACAAGAGCGAAACCCCATCTCAGAAAAAAATATATATATATACTATATATATATACATATATAATAAATATATAAAATATATATACATATATGTGTATATATGTATATATGTATATATATACTATATATATACATATATAATAAATATATAAAATATATATACATATATGTGTATATATATGTATATATGTATATATATATATATATATGACAACTGTATATATGACAACACTGTAATTAGACTGTCTTTGGCCTTGGATTAGATACAAGTTATAAATGAGAACTAAAAGTTAAAACCCACCTAATCATTCTCCCAACCTACCATCCTGGCTTCATTTCTAACCATACCTAATTCCTCACCTGCTTTACCTGTTGCATTAATTTCTCATGCTTCTGCCTTTGAATTTGTTGCTTCCTCTGAAGCAAATTCTCTTTTCTTCATAAATTGACTCATGCTTCAAGTTACTAAGTTGTCTGTGTAATCTTCCTTTTTCATTTATATGTTATAGGTTTTTGCATTTGCTACAGTCTAGCATTTAACGGACTTTAATTGTTTGAACCTAACACTTTCTCTTAAGCCAGTAGTGGTCTCCCAAGTCTAACAAGGTGCTCAACAACAGGGCTTTCTGAATTTCTTTTACAGAATTAGATATGAAGATGAGATCCAAGCAAAAAAAGTGAACACAGGATCCACTACGACAGTTACTTCTAGTAGGGGAAGGATTTGCTTGATGCTTGTGGGTCTTTATTACATATTGTTAAATTAAATGTGGCCTAAAGTTCTCCATACATAGCAAACTTTAACCTATCTTAATATGTAAACAAACTACAATCTAACTTGAGACTATATTCTTGTCACAAGTAGCCATGTCTCAGCCAATCATAGCAACTGAGATTTCAGCAAATTACAAACTGCAACTGCTCAGACCATGACAAAATAAGGCAGATAAAGAGCTCTAACCAAGTTATTTCTGTATGTCACTTTCTTTTTCTGTCTATAAATACTGCCTACCCACTATTGCTGGGTGAAGCTCTCTGAACTGTTACTGGTTCAAGGTGCTACCCAATTCATGGACTGTTTCTTTGTTCAAATAAACTCTACTAATATTTAATTTGTCTAAAGTATTTATTTTAATAGATTGGTGTCCCCAAAGTAGACCTCCAGGGACACAAAGGAGCACTGTATGACCAAGTGAAGATACTCACCAGGGATCATGTGCCCACTGATCTCTCACAGAAACTGGGATCATGGCAGGGTTCTCCCTTAAATTCAAGCTCTATGAATTTTTGTTTTGACCTCTCTGGCTTTATTTGAGGTATTTTCCTGAACTGGGTCTGGGATCTGATTGGATCTAAGTAACTGGATTGGATCCAGTCAGAGGCTTGAGGTTGGTATTTTTTGAAAATGGGTTTCTCCAAATTTAAAAAGTCTGCAATTCTAGCCGGGCACAGTGGCTCACACCTGTAATCCCAGCACTTTGGGAGGCCAAGGTGTGTGGATCACCTGAGGTCAGGAGTTTAAGACCAGCCTGGTCAACATGGTGAAACCCTATCTCTACTAAAAATACAAAAATTAGCTAGGTGTGGTGGCGGGCGCCTGTAATCCCAGCTATTTGGGAGGCTAAGGCAGGAGAATCACTTGAACTGGGGAGGCAGAGATGGCAGTGAGCCAAGATCACACCACTGCACTCCAGCCTGAGTGACAAAGTGAAACTCCATCTCATAAACAACAACAACAACAACAACAAAAGTCTGGGATTCCAAGAATCTGGGACTCCAATTTTTGGTACACCAGCTAACTTTGTGCACAAAAATTATGGGCCCAGAACTTGTGTATTTTTAAAAAAATGTCCCTTACCAGGACAACTTAGAATTATAGTTGTTACAATGGGGAAATTTTAATATACATAACATTGTTCACTTGTGGGGACATTAAAAAAAGAATCCAAAATGCCAAAAAGCAATGGGATACATTTTAAAATTGGTATGTAGAGGCATCTAAAATATTAAATAAAATAAAGATTGCCTCTTTATAAGGTTCCTTACAGAAAGCAAATGAAAAAATCTTAAATATCTTTTTCACAAATATAATTTAAAGCTTTGCCCATGGGGGCAGGAAGTCTTATTCGATTGGCAAGGAAAACAATTTTGGTTCAGATATTTTTTAATGAATTAGTGAGTTTTATATTATTGTGTCTGGTAAATGGCTAAAAATTTTAAATAAAAGCTATAGAAGATCTGTGTCTGTTTACATGTTTATGGACAGATGTGTAGGTAAGATACACATATGCGATATTTTTATATCTCCTTATAATATTGCCAAATTAAACTGAAAAAAAGCTTTATTTCTTTGGCTCTTTAAAAAATAAGTCCTAATATAAATAAAGTATTCACTCAGAAAATTAAGAGCTCAAATCCTTTCAAGTTCACATTAATTGGGTGATCTTGGTTAATAAGAATATTGTTGATTTCATTAAAACAATTATGTATTCAGAGTTTTAAGCATTAAATATAATACAGACACATAACTTTTCCTACTTAGGTTCACTGGTAAAATAAACTTATGTTATCTCTGTATTACAAAATATGTCAGCAAGAGAAATAACTTAGATAATGACTAGCTGCTTACTGTCTTATCTTTATAAGCAATCTAAGTATAATTGTTAAAAATAAGTGAGTTAAATCGATGTAAGAAAAATTCCCATATAAAAGAGTCCTTCCTATACTAGGTTTTAACATTCTTATCCTTAAGATGGAAAACTGAAGTTGAAAGAAATCTATACAAACAATTTAATTCTCAGGCTTAGCCATGAAAAAAGAAAACCTAAGAGGGTAGAGATGAAATTTTGTCTCCTCTACAGTTTCTTATTACTGATAGACCAAAGATATTTGTAATTGCTACAAACATGTTCTGGGGCACAGTGACAAATTGTACTATAAGAAAGCACATTTTTCTAGAAGTAATGATTCATAGATTTGCCAAGGTACAGATGAGTGATGTGACAGTTCACAATTGCTTGCTTCCTAGTGTCGATAGGCAATTAAGGTCACTAAGGATTAAGAATTCTAATTGGCCTATCACAGTGATTCACGCCTGGAATCACAGCACTTTGGGAGGCCGGGATGGGCAGATCATGGGGTTAGGAGTTCAAGACCAGTCTGGCCAATACGGTGAAACCCCGTCTCTACTAAAAATACAAAAATTAGCCAGGTGTGGTGGTGGGTGCCTGTAGTCTCAGCTACTTGGGAGGCTGAGGCAGGAGAGTCATTTGAACCTGGGAGGTGGAAGTTGCAGTGAGCAAAGATTATGTCACTGCACTCCAGCCTACAGAGCAAGACTCCATCTCAAAAAAAAAAAAAAAAAGAATTCTAATTAACATATTTTATTTAATATATAGAATTATTAGAAATAGAGAAAAACTATATGCAAGTATATAAGGAAGTTAAGATGTGCTTCTTGGGTAAGAAAAAGTTATAAGGTATAAGAATTTTTTTGTTAAGGGAAAAAAAGAGTAGCATCTATCCTCAAGTAGAATGACTGTTTGCTCCAGAAGAAACGTATAGGAGAAAAACTGAACAGATCAGGAAGCTATAGAAGTTTTCTGGAAGATGAATCTTATGAATGGAATTTTATGTGTGATTAAGCTGGCTAATATTAGAAGAAAATTATTTATGAGTTTCTCCAAAAGTTGAGCATTAATATCAAAAGTACACTGATGCAAAACTAGAATGTAGTCCTCTCTGTTAAAATGATAAGGTTTTCTTGAAATATTGGCCTGCTCCTGATAGGAAATTATAAAAAGTTTTTCTCTACTTTTTATATAATTGGCCTAGGAAGCAAAGATTCTGTATTTTACCAAGATAATTTCCTGTGCTTCACATTGTGTTTATTAGGTTTTTGATCACTTATGAAAACCAAGTCCCCTTTATTAAAAGATGTAAGTTACAACTATGCAACTTTCTGTATTTGCCTTTGAAGTCTTTAAATTATCACTTTGATTAAATGAATAACTATTGTTCACAGTGACCTGTGATTTTTTTTTTGATCAAATGTTTTAAACCTTTGATATTTTTGAAAAACTTTCCAAAATAAAATTCTAAATTAAGTCTTAACTTTGAGATTTTCCATATGGGCCTTTAGAAAATCTCAAAAGGATATCTCTCCTTATAGAAAGAGACATATTAAACTAATTGAGCTGATCTGATATATTAAATCATATGGGAAGCATTATCAAATAATATTAAATTTTTTGGAATTATATTTATATGAATGTGTTATTAATATATATTTCAGAAATTGTGTAAAATTCATAGAAATCTAATAGTACTGCTATAAAGCTATCAGTCATAATTCTAGTTATTGTCTTAAAATGTTGAATACAATAGAAGTAACTGAGTTTTCTTGTCAATTGTGCCACTATCGTAATGAACTCTTACCAGAACTTTAAGGTCGTGGCCATTTTAAGACCTGTCATTCACAGATAATTGTTTACTCTGATACTTTCCTGAGAAACCATAAGCCTAAAGTGTTCGTCTTCAAGGAGATTCATGGAAAAAACTCTGAGAAGTACAGGTTTCTGCTAACTTTAAAATCATACCATTGGATTGGGTAAGAATTCCCAGGACTCTAATGAAGAAATTGACTGATTCATAAAACTGCTAACCTAATGTCATGCAGAACAAGAAATAATAACAAGGAGATTACCTGGGCAGAATTTCGTGCTGATTAAGCCAGTACTGAAATTATTAAGATATACAATTTGAATTAACTCTATAATATTGATCCAAGTCAAATTACATTTGATAAAACCTATTCAATAAACAGTGCTATAAGCACCTGAACTGGAGAGACAAAGTTGGTATTTAAGAGAATGTAAATTCAGTGTTAAGTCTGGATGCATGAAGAACCTGATGGCTGCCTGGATCTTCCGGAGTCTTAAATCTTCCAATATTAAAAGCTCTGTACTCCATGGTTCATTATGGAGGAGATAAAATGATTCAAATTATGAAAAAAAGATTGGTGGAGTGACTGTTATAAAATTGCTAAAACAGTTAATGCTTGGTTTGTCAAACCCATAATTGTGGTAAGACAATAAAAACTTCAGATGATACAGTTCCTGAACACTTACAAATGGATTTCATTCAATTTCTACTTTAAATGCATGTTTTCTGGTTATATAGAAGATTTCCAATGCAGGAAGGCCAATGCTAAAAGGTTATTGGAAAATGTGTTTCCCTTATGGAGCACTGCTGGAGAAATTTCCAGCAACAGAGGTACTCATTTCACTGGACAAGTTGTTAAACAGTTAAATAGGTATTATAAATACAATAGTATAGGAAAAGTTAATTGAATTGATTAGGTTGCCTTGGTCAAACTTTGGTTGAGGGCAATAAGATCATTCCCACTGGAAAACATAAATTGACCCCTTATAACACAGTTACTGGAAGGCTTATACCCCTAATAATAAAGTGTGATGTATCTTCCACTCTTATAAACCCTGACGTGACTCAATAGTGCAAGGCTTGAATGCACTCTACCAAAGCATATTTTCACCAGGTGAAAGAAGTCCTTCATGACCCATTAACTGATGACAAACAAATGTTTCATAATATAAAACCTGGAGATGCAATCTTTTGGAAATAACACCAGAGAAGTCACAGTACTTGAACTTGGTTGAAAGGGACCATACCAAGTTCTTTTCTGCAGCAAATTTCAAGGCTTTGAATCTTGGATCTGCATTTCTCAAAACAAAAGAGCTCCTGTAGACTTCTGGAACTGTACACCTGTTAGAGACCTTGAAATAAAGCTGATTGGGCTGGGTGCGGTGGCTCACGCTTGTAATCCCAGCACTTTGGAAGGCTGACGTAGGCAGATCACAAGGTCAAGAGATCGAGACCATCCTGGCCAACATGGTGAAACCCCATCTCTACTAAAAATATGAAAATTAGCTGGGTGTGGTGGCATGCGCCTGTAGTCCCAGCTACTCAGGAGGCTGAGGCAGGACAAATGCTTGAACCTGGGAGGTGTTAGTTGCAGTGAGCTGAGATCAAACCACCACTCCTGCCTGGGGAAAAAAAAAAAAAGAAATAAAGCTAATCAGGGAAGTTTTTCCCTAGAAGCAGATGGCATCCTGTATGTAGACAGCTTTCCTAATATTGCAGATCAAGAGTTCTTTGCTATCAGGAAAGCCTTATCTTTTTTTCCCTTTTTTCTCTATTTCCTGCAATACTAATTCCTTCCCTTTCTTTAGGAAAACTCTAAATAATGCTAAACCTTTTTTTGAATTATATATGTATAGATATGTTATTAATATGCATTTTAGAAGTTGTAAGAAATTAACAGAAATCTAACAGTCCTGGTATAAGGTTATTAATTGTATTTCTAGTTGTTATCTCAAAATGTTGTATGCAACAGAAATAACTGAATTTCCTTGTCAACTTGGGATGACACTCTGTGGATGGCTTTGGCAAAGTCTTATGGTCTCCAAGAAACTAGAGTAACTGTTGGGTTTATGAGTTAACGCCTCAAAATTTGGAAACAATTTCATTAACGCTAATGCCTCTCTGTGTACCTAATGAGAGTCACCCTGCAACCCCAAGGAAAGAGAGGAAAATTACCCTTGATATGCTACATATCACTGCTACTTGCGTTCCTACACTTGCTGAAAGTAGTATCTTGATCTTCCCAGTTAATAACTGAACTATTACCAAATATAGAAAATCTGGATAGAGGGGATTGGTCAATGGGTATAAAGTTACAGTTAGGAAGAATAAAAGCTGGTATTCTATTACACAGTAGAATGACTACAGCTAATAATGTATATTTCAAGATAGCTAGAAGAGATGATTTTGAATGTTATCTTCAAAAAGAAATGATGTTTAAAGTGATAGACATATTATTTAATAATTACTTTGATTTGATCATCATTCAACATACACATGCATTGAGACATCACACTGTACTCCATAAATATGTACAATTATTATCTGCCAATTGTAAATAAAAGTTAAAAAAAAAAAGAAAAGCTATCATAGCGATGCCTGCAAAAGGTATCTTGTGCTTCCAGGCATTGCATACTCAAGATGTTGGGGACTACCTATGTGGGTATGAATAATTGCTTATATGATGTCACTGGATTAAATCCAGCAAAGTCTTTCTACTGAATGCGGTTTGCATCCTTACAACATGCTATACAGGGACCACAGGAGTAAGTTTACCACTGGATTTTGTTCAGGAGCTTCAGCAACTTATGGCTGGACATATTTAACTGACCTCTGCTCAAATGCCACTAGATGGCCCTTTTTTCAAGCCCCCAAGGGCCCATATTGGGTCAGTGGATAAGGGGCCTATATTGGGTCAGTGAATAATCTGCTCACTCTGCTGTTTCCTCACTGGTTCATCTTACTATTTGGCCGGGCTCGCTCCTACATCTGAATGGCTTTCCCTGAAAATTCCCGTAATACCTTCCATAGTCAGAGGTTAAAGCAGTCAATAACCAAAGTTAGCACCGATTTAAAAACAGATGAAGATAAGTAGTTCCTACCGAGGAAAGGTTCCAATGGAGTTGCTGGAACTTATTCTTAGCGTTAGCAGGGTGCCTGTTGTATGGAATTTGAAACTAATCTGTAAATCGGGGAAAATCTTTAATTGTAGCAAGTCAGACCTCCCAGAGGTTCAGAGGGTAGAAGCTACTCAAATGTTCTCAGTGGATGAAAACATCTGTGTTCAACAAACACACTTCATGGAACATTACACAGCTTTGGATGTCCTTGTTTAACAAACCAAACACACTTCATGGAACATTACACAGCTTTGGATGTCATTTTTGTTCATGCTGGTGGCTTTTGTATGACGCTGAATAAAACTGGATGTTGCACTTATTTTTCCTCTAATTTTACTACCACAGAAAACTTAATTTAAAAGGTGGCAGACACTGCTATTTCGCTAGACACTGCCACTGAATATATTAAGGAAATTTCTCAGGGGAAAGGAACACATGATACATTTATGGGAGCGGCTAATAGTTGGTTTGCAGGCATCCTGAGTAGGAAATGACAAGCTAGGCTATTCCAAACTTTTCTAATTTTTATGTTTCTTTAGCGAGTCTCCAGGTTATTACAACTTATGTTACCAGGCTAACTACAAAAATGGATACCTCTTTAAATCAGGCCATAAGGCTGAATCAGGTCATTCAGTGAACTATGGTCCTTAATTGCCATAATGCCCTAAATTAGACTACCAACTGGAGTCAAATACTTTGAACTATCTTTATTGTCTGAACTTTGAATTGTGTGATTTTTGTCAGTCCAGTTTGTAGAGTCTCCTGTTGAGGCGTGTACCTCAGTTTACTGCTGTTCTTCTCCTCGTGGCCATAATAGTTTCCCTCGTGTGGTGTTTCCTCTCCAGAGTCTTAAATGTCTCTATGCGGCCATCCTTTGTGCACCAAATGGTGTTATTACAGTTAGAATAACAACATGAAGATCAAGTATAATAACTAATTTGACATTGTTACTTTCAAACTGAGACAAAACAACGTTCTGGTCAATCTCTTAAAACTGAGAGGCTGACCCAAAGGAGGAAACTGTTATTAAAATAAATTTGGCCTAAAGTTGCCTTCCTATCCAGCAAAGTATAATCAAACTTAATATGTAAATAAACTGCAATGTAACTTGAGAGTATGTTCTTCTTACAAGTAACCAAGTCTTGGCCAATCACAGCAGCAGAGCTTTTAGCCTATTACAGGCTGCGAAAAATACTGCTTGGCCGCTGTTACTGGCTGGAGTTTTCTGAACCTTTACTGGTTTAGGGTACTATCTGATTCACGGCTTCTTTGCTCAGATAAACTCTACCAAACTTAATTTGTTTAAGGTTTTTGTTAACAATATTTAAACATAAAGCAAATGAATTAATAAAAATCCTACATCACCAAGGTAACAGTAATGAGAAAGTATTTACCTGAGTCAGAAGACTGGCCAAGTTGCAATCAAGTCTTCCATTAGTTGACATTTCTTTCCTATGCTTTCTAATAGTATTGGTTATTCCACAAAGGTTGCTCTGTGATGTTGAACCGTCCACACGTTCACTGCACTGATAGACCTCCAACGTCAAGATGGGTAACTAAAGGTCAACTCTCCCTTTACCATCCCTGAGCCTGATTTTTGCACTGGAACTCATGGGTCACTAGACATTGGTTTTGGGTGTTCGCAGTCTAAATTTCTTTCCCTTTTAGGGTAAACAATCACTGTCCACGGGATTTAAATAATACCGAGTTGGTTATTTGGTAACATCAACCAGGGGTGCACCTTTTGAGCAGCACATATTTCTTCAGAGACTAGATATGCACACACAACAAAGGACAGCATTTACAAAGTCAACACCACTCACTTCATTTAACAACAGGCCAGTGGCTTTTCAGAAGAAGGGTCTGTTCTCCGCCCCACACCAGAACGCCAGCCGCCAGGTCCCGCTGCTCAGTAGTTCCCAAGCCCGTGCTCCCTCGGGGCTGCGGGGACAGACACCTGCGAGCCCGCGCACATGTACCCGCGCAGCGCCTGGACGTTACAAAGCGGTCCCGGGCGACCCAGGCCAATGGGCGGAGTGGGCCTCGAGGCCCCGCCCTCCCCTAGTGACGTCACGGTGACGCCAGGGGTGCGCGGGCGGCGGGGCCACTTGGGTCCCCGCCCCCATAGGCTGGCTGTCCTCTGCTGCCCGCCGCGCGCGCTTTCCCCTCCCGCGTCTTGTCGCTGTTGCCGCTCTTGCCGCACCATGGCCTTCGTCACCAGGCAGTTCGTGCGTTCCGTGTCCTCCTCGTCCACCGCCTCGGCCTCAGTCAAGAAGATCATCGTCAATCATGTGACGGTCATCGGCGGCGGGCTGATGGGTGCCGGCATCGCCCAGGTGAGCGGCCCTCCCTGCAGCGTGCCCACGCGCTTGGCCGCCCATCCCGAGGTGGAAGCTCTGGTGGGACTGGCCGGGAGAGGCCTGCGCCCACCCGACACCTGGGAGTTTTCACACCGCCCCTCACCGATGTAGTTGAAATACAACGCGTCTGGGCCTGTGAGGGCGCAAGTCTCACTCCCTTAAAATTCAGGGTTCTGGGCCAATCCTGAGTTTCCTCGTTTGGAAAATTCTGGCCGCCCCCAAGGCCCGATGAAGTTTCGGTGGAGAGGGGCGGTGAACGTATTTTGGAACGGGGCCGTGCGAGAGAAGAGAGAATTATAATGTGCACAAAGTTCAGTCATAACACGTTTGCCGCTGCTCGGCTCCAGCGGGAATTTGCTGCCAGAGACAAGAACTGCGATCAGTTTTAATTTTATTTTATCAGTTTTTAAAATTTTTATTTTGTAATCGTGTAGTCTGTCAAAGTAGTTTTCTCTCCCAAACGGCTCTCCCCGGTGTTTCCTTCGCTTGCCGAGTTGTAAAGAATAATAATAGACATGACTTTTGTAGCACTTTGTAAAGTCACCTAATGGAAGCTTGCTGAAGTCTTGGTTTTGACCTTTGACATAATGCTGTCTGTGCAGAGTTCTGAGCTTGCGATTTTGGCGCTGAGGAGAGTGGGAGGGGCGGATAAAGCTGCGGAACTAGTCTCTCTTTTTTTTGAGACGGAGTTTTGCTTTTGTTGCTCACGCTGAAGTGCAATGGCACGGTCTCGGCTCACTGCAACCGCCTTCTCCCGGGTTCAAGTGATTCTCCCGTCTCAGCCTCCCAAGTAGCTGGGATCATAGATCCCCGCCACCTCGCCCGGCTAATTTTGTATTTTTAGTAGAGACAGGGCTTCACCATTTGGGTCAGGCTGGTCTCGAACTCCTGACCTCAGGTGATCCGCCCGCCTGGCCTCCCAAAGTGCTGAGATTACAAGTGTGAGCCACAGCGCCCAGCCTGGACAAGTCTCTTATCTATTGTGCATCTTCAGGACTTTTCCACTGCTCTGCTGGGCTGTGGTTCAGGCCCAGTTGTGCGAGTGATTGATTACCTGGGTACTGTAATGCTTGTATTTTTTTTTTAATTATTCCATTTCAGCTCACATTGGAGAAACCATGGTTTTCATTTCCTAGCTGATTATATTCTTAGCATTTCAGTCCTTAGCGATTTGTTTTGTTGTGGGAGGCAGTTATAGTCATCTAATTTTTCTTAGGGACAGTACTACAGTGGCTACAATCATGAGAGTTTGCTTTTCAATACCTGTTTCCAGCCAAGTCTACTCTTTCATGCTTGCTTTTTAAAAACAGAAACAAAAAAACCCTTTGCTATTAGTTATTATATATCTCAATTTTCTCCTCCTTGCAAGTTTTTTGCAACATTTTTATTTGATTACATTGTCTTCTAAAATCTATATTCCTGTAATGTTTTATTTATCTGACTTATTGTTGTCTCCCATTTCCTCTGAGACCATAATTTTGTACATACATTGCCCTTTTTCCTGTGTGGCTCCTGTGGCTGCTAGGTTATAGTATCCCCATAATCTATGTTGTATGTGGGCTGGGAGGAGTAGCTCCCTTTAACCTAAAAGCTCCATGCGTTGTACTCAAGAGAAAGTTTAGTTTGAGTATGTTTTTATCCCCAGGCTCCACCAAAATCTCCCAACGCTGTGGGAGTGAGATTTGTTGTGAGCAGGAATAGAACAATGTGTTTGTTTAAAAACATTTTAACATCTTAGTAACAAGATATTAGGGCCTTAAGCAGCCCAGTAACATTATAGGAAATGGGTCCAGAAACTTGTGGCTGATGTCCTTGAAGACAGCAGTGGAAAATGATTAGAAACTAAGTAGAAAGCATCACTTCAACTTTTGTAGAAAATCAGGGTGCTCAGTTTGTGGAATGCTACATCCATCATTGGCCAAAAAAGGATGTTGTGTTGCGTTAAAAGGCAGAGGGGCAACACCTACAATTATGGGCATAGTGTTGGAGCTTTCTCAACTGCTAAAGGAGGGAGGAGAAATGATTGACATTAATGGAGAACACAGGCTTGTGCTTGTCAATCAAACTCTTGAGTAGTTGGACCAGGGACTGCCTTTTGAAACTTAAGGGGGAAAAAGCTATTTATGCCATAGGCTGGACATATAATAGAAATGTCATTCTGAAAGCTTATAGAGACCAGAAATCTGTAGAGTGGATGACCATAAGAAACAGTAGTTTCATCCTTATGTCACACAGTTTGGAAGAACCTCAGTTACTTTAGTTGACAACTCTAATCCTGTGGAAGGAAACCATCTTTTCTGTTGAGCAATGCTTTTTTCCAGTGGTTTAGCTGATCTGGTTTTGCACTCTACCCAGTAGCATGCAGTTCTAGGCAGTATTGCTTCATTCTTTATGCTCTTTGACCAACGGCTTTTGGCATAGGGTAAATCTGTTTTGCTTATTGAGTGCCAGAGACTAATTAGTTGATATGTTTTGAGTACAGATGGGCTGCAGTTCAGTATAGGAAGTTGGATGGTCTGCATGCTGGCTCTGCCTCATGCTGTGTTAACATGGGAAAGTTACTTTACCTCTCTGTCTTGGTTTTCTTATTTCTAAAGTAGGACTAATACTAGTACTGGCCCTGTAGGGAGAGAATTGAATGAATTAGCATATGTCAAGCACTTACACAGTGTCTGGCACATAATAAGAGTTCACAGAAAGCTGCCTTTGCAATAATTATCTTTGGCCTTGAGCGGTGGCTCATGTCTGTAATCCCAGCACTTTGGGAGGCTGAGGCAGGCAGATCGTGAGGTCAGGAGTTAGCGAACAGCTTGGCCAATATGGTAAAACCCTGTCTCTTCTAAAAATACAAACAAAATTATCCAGGCATGGTAGGACATGCCTGTGGTTGCAGCTCCTCAGGAGGCTGAGGCAGAAGAATCACTTGAACCCAGGAGGCAGAGGTAGCAGTGGGCCAAGAATGCACCACTGCACTCCAGCCTGGTGACAGAGCAAGACTCTGTCTCAAAAAAATTAAAATAAAAAGTAATAATTATTATCTTCATTGTGGTTGTCCTTGTCCTTTTGCTCCTTTCCCCTCATGTCCACTCCCATCCTGATAGCTGCTGCGGTAGGCCTGGAATGTTTAGACAGAGCATATTGGTCATGATTCCGTGTTCGATCTTGCTTAATCTTGAATGCACATACCAGCTGATGCTGCAGTTTGTTCTTTCAGGGGCCTCTGAAAAGAGGGGGACCAGTTTTTACCTACCCCCATTTTATAGTTAAAGCTTAGTAAAGCCATAAAAATATAATCACGAACTAGTATCGAGGTTATGCTACTAATTTGCATTAGCTTAATTTTCTTGAACTTTCTGATGTAGTTTTAAATGTTAGTCAAGGTGCAGTTCTGCTTATAATTTTAGTAGTTTTATTTGTAATTTTAAACACATGTTCCAGTTTGTGCTGAGCAAGATGAAAAAATACTTAAATAGATTTTGTGGGAGCCTGATGCATTTCTCAAGCAATTAAGCAATGTAAGACAAGTAAGTTCAGTGCTTAATTACATTTGCTCAGAGCACAGGCCATTTGTACATGTGTATTTTCTGAGAGTATCTACTTTGCCTGTCATTTCTTTTGTTTGTTTTAAATTTTTAAAAAAAAATCCCTTAGACTGCAGGTTAATATTTAAAGTTAACTTGTTTCATGTGTTTGCTTATTATACACTTCTGACTTGGTTTTGATTGCTAATTTATTTTCACTGGATACTTAGGCCAGCAAGAAGCTTATAGGATTAAATGAGCCTTGAGTGGGGGACAAGGTGTTTTGTTGCTTTATAAAGGAGGAAAAAAAGAAAAGAAGAAAGCTAGTAGCTGTGTGCATTTCTCCAGTAATGAATCCTTTCTAAGCTTTGCTTCATACATTGCCTTTTTTCATATGAGGAGCCCAGAGAGAATGCATAGCTTTCATTAGATTACTTGTAGGAGCCAGTGGGCTCCCTGGGAACAAGGCACTTCAGATGTCCCCCTTCAGACACTTCACGTTCTCTCCGGTACACTTTAGTGGAAGTGACGAAGTTTGGATCTTAAAGGGGGTTGGGAGTAGGTTCTTCTCTCTCAAAGCTTGCTTTTTTTTTTCCTTTTTTTTTTGAGACAGTCTCATTTTGTGACCCAGGCCAGAGAACAGAGGTGCGATCTCAGCTCTCTGCAACCTCTGCCTCCTGGGTTCAGGCGATTCTCCTGCTTCAGCCTCCTGGGTAGCTGGTATTACAAGTGTGTGCCACCCCACCCAGCTAATTTTTGTATTTTTAGCAGAGACGGGGTTTCGCCATGTTGGCCAGGCTGGTCTCAAACTCCTGACCTAAGGTGATCTGCCCGCCTTGGCCTCCCGAAGTGCTGGGTTTTCTCCTTTTTAAAAAGCAAAAAGTGCATATTTTTTCTAGAGAGAGGCGTTCTTTGGCTATTAAAAACAAATTAAGAACAGGGAGAGCCTACTAAGCTGCAGTCATTTTGTGTTACTCTGCCATGCTTGATAAGGATTCAGGTAGACCTGAAAGCTTCTCCCTGATCACTGGATTTGTTCTCTCGTGGCTTCTCCTTGCCCCCAACTCTGCATTTTCATTTTATGATGTTGAAAAGGAGAGTGATCAGAGTTGTTTCATATTTTTTTTAGCTTTATTCTTTTCTACTGTGAGTACAACTCTGTTGAAGTTTGCTTGAAAAGCAGTGCAGACACCTAGAAGAAGTTTCAGGATCACAGGAGACCGGCACAGTTACCTGGCTGTAAGCTCTCTTTTTTTTTTGAGACGAAGTCTTGCACTGTTACCATGCTGGAGTGCAGTGGCCTGATCTCTGCTCACTGCAACCTCCCCCTCCTGAGTTCAAGCAATTCTCCTGCCTCAGCCTCCCAAGTAGCTGGGACTACAGGCACCCACCACCATGCCCAGCTAATTTTTGTATTTTTAATAGAGACAGGGTTTTACCATGTTGGTTAGGATGGTCTCAATCTGTTAACCTTGTGATCCACCCGCCTCAGCCTCCCAAAGTGCTGGGATTACAGGCGTGAGCCACTGCACTCAGCCAGCTGTCCTTTTGACTTTGGAGGGAATATTTGTATTCCCAGTTGTTACCTTTCTACTCAAGGGCATCAGAATGTGTCTGTCATGTTTTTCCCCCACATCCTAAGTTGTTGCTTAATTCTTTGTTGGGCTGTTCTCTGCTCTTGGTTGAGGTACTGAGATGTAGCACCACTCTCTATTAGCATATTAATTATTGGACTTGGGGTACGATTGGAGATAATGTCATTCCCAGAAGGTAGAAGAGGTAGGGCTAACAGGCAACAGAAAATAATGCTATGGGATATGTTTGGACATTTTATAGAGCAGAAATGGTACTTCATTCAGTCAGGTTTTGGCGTTTTCCTGCTGTGTCCTGCCTCCAGCTTTAGTCACTTGCCCCTTGCTTGAGTTTCTTCTTTCTCTCCCTCTCCCTTCTTTCTTCCTTATCTGTGGTAGCTTATCCTTATCTCTAGCTCTACTAGGACCACAGGAAGATAATGTGGCTGCTCTCTGTGGCTCCCCCTGTTATGTTCGTAATGAGATTTTTTCCAGTAGTGGTATTCTAAGCTCAAAAGTAAAGGCTATGAGCTCTCTGCCAGAGTTTAGATGCTAGCCTTCCTATCTTGCCTTCAGGAACCTTGGGTGAATCACTTAACTCCTCTCTGCCTCTTTACTTACCTGGGATAATGAGACTTGCCTCACAGTTGTGAAAGTTAAATGAACTAATATACAAGCTCCTAGAATAACATTAGTGTCCGATAAATATTAGCTGCTTTCAAATAGACCCATCACACCTGATCTAGTGAGGATTTCTCTTAGATTGTCTTAACTGTCTGAAGAGATTTGATATCGTTAGTTCCAACAATTCTAAAGATGTTAAGACTTAACATAGGTTCATGAGAAAGATAATCTTAGTGTACCATTTACTGGTTTTTATAGAGCTACAACCACTCTACAAAATATGACCCTTTATTCTGATCAAAGAATTTTGATTTCTTTCATTTAATGTGACCATTATAATAATCACCGCTGCAGAGATGGTTCCTGGAGTCAAGGGTCAGAGGCAGAGGCAGGGCCAGAACTTGAGTCTTCTCTGTTCTGCTGCCTGTAAATCCCCAAAGCTGAATTCAGTTCTGCCTGCACCTGTATCCTGTGCTGTATTGTGGGAGTGTGGCATCCATGGCAGGGGATCCTCTATAGCTCCGTGGAATCAGTGCATCCCTAATTCTTTGTTGGGCTGTTGACGATTTCTTGTCTCGGACTGAAAAGTTAGTCACCTGCTGATCGTCTCCATCAGGGTGCTGTGCTGCCATCCTTCTGCCCATAGTGGACTCAAACTCACCTGCCCAAATCTAATTCATTATGTTCCTTCCCTCTCACCCCTCCAACTTTTTCCAGAGAGCTTGCTCCTCCTGTTACTGCAATTGTTTTACCAGCCACATGTACTCTGAAGATGGCGGTCACAATCTGTGTCTCCATACCAGAAAAGGCTCTGTAACTTTTCTGTCAAGGGAGGGCTGTTTCCTCTGCCCTCCAATTTGCAGTTCCTAGACCAGGTGTGTTAACTTGAATTGTCATAGGAGCCTCTTAATTGGTCCTTTCAGCAAAAACTAAAAGAAAAAATCCACTCATTATGACAGTGTCATATTAGTCTTCCTGGAGAGACGTTTGGATTTATAACTCTCCTCTTCCGGAAAATGTCCAGTATCTTCCAGAGATTCTTAAATATAACCTAGGGCCGGGTTGATGCTGTTGACTTGGCTAGTTATCCCTTTCCCTTCTCAGAATTTGTGGGTGGTGAGAAGTCTGGGAGAGGTTGTCTGGGTTATTATGAAACTACATGCTTACTGAATTTTTTAAAAAAATTATATAACAGAATTCTAGTCTAAAAATGAGGGCACATTTGCTTTGCCTTTTAGAAATACTTTTTGAACTGTAAAATTTGAAGTCTAATAAAGGAGCCTGGTCAATTAATTTAACTGTTTTAAGAACAAACCAGGCCAGGTATGGTGGCTCACACCTGTAATCCACTTTGGGAGGCCAAGGTGAGCAGATCACTTGAAGTCTGGAGTTCGGGACCAGCCTGGCCCACATCGTGAAACCCTGTCTCTACTAAAAACACAAAAATTAGCCAAGCATGGTGGCACATGCCTGTAGTCCCAGCTACTCAGGAGGCTGAGAGGGAGAATCACTTGAACCCAGGAGGCGGAGGATGCAGTAAGCCAAGATTGCACCACTACACTCCAGCCTGGCCAACAGAGCAAGACTCCTTCTCAAAAAAAAAAAAAAGAACAAACCAGCTGGTTGTGGTAGTGGTGGTTGACATTCTCAACAGAACACCTTTTGCTGATTGTTGAAGTCAGGGAAGACAACTTGTGCTGATGGCAGAGTTCGAGATACTACACAACCAGAGGCAATCATAAACCCAGAAATGCCAGCTCTGAGAGATGCAACTGACCTATGACTTTTTCCTCTCTGGAGCAAACCATGTGAAACATTAAGGGCAGGCTTTGCTATGAAGGGGCGGCAGCTTTTAAAGCATAGTTGGCCTCAGGGAGCTCTTACTCAGTCTACTTATTCTGGGGATCTGGAGGAAGTCAGAAATCATGTGTGGTAGATAGCTTGCAAAACTTTGGGATCTTCCGGAGAGAGCATGACATTGATGAAAACGGTGGCCTTCCTTGTAATGTCTGGGCACATGGGACATCCAGTGGAACTGTTAAAGAAGGAGATGGGTGAGACACCAGTCACCACATTAATTAATGTAGGTCTCATAGACTCACCACTCAAGTTGTGCTTCAGAGAAAGCTGCTTCAGATCTTGTTGATAGACATACAAAAATGTATAAATCCAGCATGTTTCTGCTTGCTATGTTTACTTGGTCCTGTGGTCAGAGTACTCTGGGGCTTTGACAAGTGTGCTTATCACTTAGCCTATTTTTATAGCTCTGAAGCACTCATGTCTAAAAATATTTCCTCTCTGGCTAAGCCTGTCTTCCACCAGGCCTAAAAAGTCATGGAGCTGAGAACATAGCCTTCAAATAATTTTTTTTTTTCCATTGCAGACTGCTTGTCCTCAAGGTCTTACCAGTTTGTAGGTCACTGAATATAAAACATGAGTTCTCAGTGGGTTGATTTAAATTATGGTCACTCAATGTAAACTGCTAGGAAGAGTCTTCCTCATTTTTTGTAAAAATAACGGATGTCTATGAAAGGAGAAAATGAAGGCTTTTCTTTTTTTGTGGTTCACTCTTCCACTGCCTTCTCCATCCCAGAAAGTTGGCAATAACTCAGGTGGTACTGGATAACTCAGGAGAATGAATGTTACTTGTTTCTTTGCATCTAAGATACATGCAGTTCTTTTCTAAATAAGAGCTCACATTATCAGGAGAAGCCCTCAGCTGCAGCAGTGGAAAGAGCCACCAGATCTCATCTTGGCTTTACCAACAAATGTGTTTGTTCAGTCAACATTCCCTCAGGGCCAGCCACAGGCAGGAAGCAGGGTCTAGGTTCTCAATGTACAGAGATGAATGACATTTGGTCAGGAGCCTACAGTAGAGGAGTTCAGATTACTATAACCCAGGTTGGTAGGTGCTGTGGTACAGGGATACAGAGATGTTACAGGGTACATGGGGGACACCTAGCTTGGGGCTGAGAGGATCTTGGGGAGTGGGCTTACTACCTGGAAATGATTTTAGGCTCAGTTAACAGGTCAAGTTGGGGAGAAGGTGAGGCCAAGAGAAGGGCTGGAGTTGAGAGGCAGATGTAGGGAGCTACCAGCCTTGTGGTGATGTTAAGGCTGTCATGCATCAGGCAACAGTGAGTGAGTGGTGCGTCTGGAGAGGAGGTGAATCCCAGTCCTTTAAGGGCCTTGAATGGCATTTGTAGAAGTTAAGCTGTATTCGCTGGTCATGGGGAGCTATGGAAGTTTGGTGGAGTAAGTGACACAGACAGAACTATGTCACAGAGAATTGCATTTCAGATGGAACACTATTGCCTATATGTATAACATATCTTTACTTTTTTTCTTTTTTTTTCTTTTGAGACAGAGTCTTGCTCTGTCACCCAGGCTGGAGTGCAGGGACACAATCTCAGCTCACTGCAGCCTCCGGGTTCAAGCAATTTTCTTGCCTCAGCCTTTCAGGTAGCTATGATTATAGGCATGTGCCACCACCCCCAGCTAATTTTAGGTTTGTTTTTGTTTCAGTTGTGATGAACATACATAAAATTTACCCTCTTAACCTTTTTTTTTTTATTATTATTTTTGAGACAGTCTCATTCTATCACCAGGCTGGAGTGCAGTGGCGTAATTTTTGCTCACTGCAACCTCTACCTCCCAGGTTCAAGCGATTCTTGTGCCTCAGCCTTTTGAGTAGTTGGGATTAGAAGTGCGCACTACCACGCCCAGCTAATTTTTGTATTTTTCAATAGAGGCAGGCCATTTTGCCATGTTGGCCAGGCTGGTCTCAAGCTCCTGACCTCAAGTGATTCGTTTGCCTTGGCCTTCCAAATTGCTGGGATTGCAGGTGTGAGCCACGGTGCCCAGCCCTAATTAACCATTTTTTAGGGTAGAGTTCAGTGGCATTAAGTACATTCACATTGTTGTGTAACCATCAGCACTGTTCATCTCCAGAATTCTTTTCATCTTGCAAAACTGAAACTCTGTACCCATTAAACAGCAACTCCCCATTCCCCCTGCCCCCATCCCTTGGCAAATACTGTTCCACTTTGTTTCTATGAATTTGACTATTCTAGTTACTTCATATTAGTGGAGTGATAAAATATTTGTCCTTTTATGACTGGCCTATTTCACTTAGCAGAGTGTCTTCACGTTTCATCCATGTTGTAGCATGTGCCAGAATCCCCTTCCTTTTTCAGCTGAGTAATCTTCCATTGTATGTATAGACCACATTTTGTTTATCCATTCATCCATCAGTGGACACTTGAGCTGCATCCATTTTTTGGTTATTGTGAATAATGCTTCTTGAACATGATTGTACAAATACCTGTTCAAGTGGCTGTTTTCAACACTTTGGGGTGTACACCTAGGAGTAGAATTCACTGGATCATATGCTGATTCTATTTTTAAATTTTTGATGAATTGCCATACTGTTTTCCCTAGCAGCTGCACCATTTTACAGTGCATCAGCAATGCACAAGGATTCCTGTTTCTCCATGTTCTTGCCAACACTTGTTTTTTTCTTTTTTTTTTCAGTAATAGCCATCCTGATGGGTATGAATAGATCAGAGGCTTTTACATTATACTATGATGAACATTAGAGGTCCCATGAATCTCCTTCATGGTTTCCAGAAGGTTAGCAAAGATTTCTTCTCTGACCTTTGTTTTACATATTGATCTTCAATATTCATTCTTACAGAGAAAGGCGTTCATGGCTAACACATTTAAGAGCTACCACACTGAATGATTTCTGTGTTATCATCCTGCTCTAAAAGTTGATGATCCTGATTACCTGTAGCTAATAAACCTGAACAATAAATGTTTTTGCCAGTCTCTTAAAGTAGTTGAGAAGCTAGATGTCTTTGTTTCCTTTCTGTGATAGAGAAGAAACCCATATGGAAAAGCAGTAAGCTTGTGTGTCTGTGGCAATCTCTGACCTGACTCATACATGTGCCTCTCGCAGACAGGCACAGAGATAGAGTTGGCATGCCTCTAGCCTTACCTACAGCCTCTTTAATGAAAGGTATAAGACACATTCACATGTTGGAGTGAATTAAGTACACATCCATTTTGAAATCACAGGGCTGGATACCACATAAAGAATATTGATCTTGCTTTAGGCAACACATAGCAGCTGCCTTCCATTTCCCCTTCTACCTAGTGTTGCAACCACCAGTACCAGAAAGCAGTCAATCTGCTCACCAAAATAACAGAGAGAATTTTTTCCCACTTGGTAATTGACTAAAGACTCTGGCTATTAGCTCCTTTTTTTTTCTTACTGTCCTTTTCAAACTAATAATGTGATTTCTCATAGTTTTAAAGTAACTTGAAGCTTACACAAAGTTTGTCATAAAGATTTCTAGCAATGAAACCAATGACTAATTGAGAACTTATTTCTAAAATAATTTACAAATTGGAGCTTATGAAAAATAGCTCTGTCATTCATGTGTTCATTTCATGAGTATGAAGTATCTCCCTTGTGCTAGACATCAGGGCAGGTGAAAGGTGAGATGTAATGGCTGCTCTTGAGAAACCTGCTGTTTAGTGGAAGAAATACAGATATGAACAACTAACTGTAATGAAGGCACAGACAGCCTACCTGTGATATCTGGGATTTGATCTGAAACAGATGAAAGTTTTAATAGTTTATATGCCTTACCTTAAAGTATGGTTTTTAAATACTTAAGATGCGGTATGACATATACACACACACACACACATATGCACATACACATATATATATGTGATATATATATGTATCTACATATCTTATGCTAAGGAAAAAAGGACATTAAAAAATCTTATGTTAAAAAAAGATATATGTATACATTGTACTACCTTTATATGTTTATGATTTTTATTTACTGGAAATCCTAGTTGGGCTGCAGATAGGAGTGTGCCTAACCACCCTATATTGGGATTTGTGGTAACAGCAGCTTGAGAATCTGAAGTGGGTGATGCAACAGCTGTTTTGAAAAGGTCTCTGTACTATCCAGAGTTCATCATCTAAAGTTGGTGTTGGCATAGGAGATAAGTGTTCAGTGTGATGAATATCCCAGTTACCCTGATTTGATCGTTACATATTGTAGGCAGGTATCAAAATATCACATGTACCCCAAAAACGTATACAGCTATTACGTATCAATTTTTTTATAAAGAAAATGGGTTGGTGTGGTCAGCTTTTCTATTTCAAGTATATCATCTTTCACATCTGGGATTTCTCCTATGCTCTGGTTGGTTGATTCTTATGATGTTAAATATTCTATAACCAGTTAAGTTTTTATTTCTGCGTTGTGTTCACAACCTGGGGACTGGGCTGCCATTACATAACTGAGCAGCCATTGGTGGTTCATATCAGCTCCACACCCAGTTATTTTCTTTCAGTATTTGAAGTCCTACACAAAAGATCTGCCATATCTGTAAATCACTGGAGGCATGAAGAAGTGATTACCTCTACTAAGGGTTGGGAGAAGTTTCACCAAAGGAGAGATGGTGTCCATGTTAGATTATGAAGGGTGACTTGAAGTCCCTGAAGCAGCAATGAGGGAGTGGGACATGTCCGGTAGAGGAAACCACATGAGCAAGGGCACAGACCCATGAGATAGCACAGAGGAGGGAGACATGTGGTATGGCTGGGGAAGACTACAGAATCAGGTTACTACCATCCAAAGCGTTTGTTATTTAGCAGTTATTTATTGAACAGCTGTCATGTTCAAGGCATGTGATAAGTACTAAGGAATACAAAGACCAAATCAATTTTTTCCATTAAGGGATTTTAAATCTAAGAGCAGAGATTAGACACAGCTCTAAATGGTACAGTTTACTTTGGTGTAAAGTAGTATAATAAGAGCAGTAAAAATCTAGCTCTGAGTTTTCAAAACAGAAAGTACATTCATTTGGAAAAAGGCTTCATGAAGAGGGTAGCATTTGAAATGGGCCTGAATAATGGATAGGACATTTTTGGACAGTAGTTAAAGGTTGGGGTTAAGAAAAAAGTGTTGTCCAGAAAATTGTGACCTGCAGAATAGTGGTGCCATTAATGAAGGTCAAGGAGAATTGATTTTAGGGTCAAGGTGATTGATGACTGTAGCTTAGATTATTTTGGTTTCAGGCACAGTTGGAAGTGAGAATGATTGGAATTTCAGAATGAAATGATACTGGAAACACAACCTTGAAGGATGTCTTTGTTTATAGGCTTGGAAGATCAAGAGAGGTCAATTAATATGGCTAAAAGGAACAGACAGATAAGAAATTGAAGAGTTTCAAAAAGGAAACTTTTATTGGCAATGTACAGGGCTGTTGTAGAAGTAGAAGATGAAGCCAAAGAATAGGCATTGACTGTAGCAATTTAGTAGACTACTGTTAAGCTACAGTAGTCCCCCCCTTACCTGAGGGGAGGGAGTACATTCCAAGACCCTCAGTGGATGCATGAAAGTACAGATAGTACCAAATCCTATATATACTATGTTTTTTTATTTTTATCTGATATTCCAGTCAGCTACTAAGTGAATAATGGATCGGGTAGTATACAGTGTGCATATGCTGGACCAAGGCATGATTCTCCTCCCACGCAGAACAACACGAGATCTCATCACACTACTCAGAATGACATACAATTTAAAACACACATTGTTTATTTCTATAATTTCCCATTTAATATTTTTGGACCATAGTTGACTATTGGTAACTGAAACTGCAGAAAGCAAAACCACAGGTAAGGGGGAACCACTGTATCTAATTTCATGCAGCAGTGGTGGTGGAGGAAGCTACTCTGATGGGAATGTTCATGTTCCCTCCAAAATTTATGTCGAAGCTGAATCCCCATTGTTTTTCAAACTAGGGTCTTTAGGGATCTAAAACATATATTAAAAATTGTAAAATTTGCTTATTTAGTTATTTGTGCCAAGTGAAGCCACAGTGCCTTCTCCAAGGACATTTTGCCGTAGGTGGAAGAAAGGAAAGTGGTGGGAGAATGGAGCAATTACAAGCACTTGATAATGTTGGGTTAGGTTGTTCTGTGCTGCTTTTGATAATGTTGGTGTTAGGACTTCGAATGCTAAAGAATGGAGCTGCACAATGGTCAGTACAGTATTTATGTTGTAAATGTGTGTTGCCTGGATTCTGTATCTGGAAGAATAATTAAGTACAGGCATAATGGTAACTGTGAGGAATTTTTCTGTTTAAAATATCAAAAACAGTCATATTCTCATTTAATCCAGATTTTAATATCACAATTATCTTTTTTCCAAGAGAACAGACTACATAACTGTAAAGTGACACTTCATTAAAACTGACATTTGATCTTGGAGAACTGGTTAAATAAAATAAGATAGGGTAGGCCTGGTGTCTGACACTTGGAACACACTGTCTATGGGAGCTGTTCTTAAGGCTGGCAAACCTCAGTGGGCTCTGGTTTCAGTTGGTTGTGAAGTCTTTCAAGGAATTTCTTCTCTAGGAGGTTCAGATTTTCTCCCAGCATTGTAGCCTGTGGAGAAGAAAGGAGGATCCAAGCTCAAAGGTGGGTAGTCAGCCAGGAGTGAGCAGGTGACCATCAAGGATCTGTACAGAGGATGGTAGATACAGGTGTGGCCAGAGGTCAAGGCTAAAACAGCACTATTGCAGAGAAAGGGGCTGGAACATACATCATCAGGGAAGCAAGTGCAGGGCCTGACCTTCAAGAAAGGAATTAAGAAGCAAGCTTTATGTAGGAGTGACAGAGCAAGACCCTGATGTGAAGAGTCCCAGGCAGGAGGCCTGGTGGGGCCTGACCTTTCCTTGGGGAATGTGTTGGGGAGGCCTTCCCGATAGTGTCTTCAGGGTAGTGTCTGGAACTTTCAGAGAGCAATAGGAAGACTTTGGAACTCAGTTGGTTTAAGGCCTCCCAGTGGTTTGAGGAGACAGATGGCAACCCGGGAGTGGCTGGTGTAGGTGGGGCCAGGGGTCAGGGCCGACAGGTTATTTTAGAGCAGTGCTCAGCATCTGGGGATGTTTTTAAAAATACCAATGCCTAGGCACCACCCCAGGATAAAGGAGTTAGACTATCTGTAGGTGGGGCCTAGGGTTTGGGCTTTTTAAATATTCCCAGTTGTTTCTAATCTGTGCCAGGTTGAAGCATAGATCTTAGAGCAGTTGTTCTGAAACCTTGGCGAGCATCAGAATCACATGGAAGACTTGCTAAACCACAGTTCACTGGGCCCTACCCAGAGTTTGATTCACTGGTTCTGAGGATTTGCATTTCTAACAAGTTCCCAGGTGATTGCTGCCGCTGATCCAGGACCCAAACTTTGAGAACCCTGTCTTAGAACCACAAAAGTGTTAGGGTGTAGTCAGTAATGATGACATGGAAACTGTCATTTGTCTGGGTAGATGCTCTTGTTTATCAAGTAATTTTGCCGTTACTGTGACTTTAATTTGATTGAAGCTGAAGGATGTTTGTTGAGGGTTTGTATTAGTTTTACTTACTAGACCAGGGGCCTGAGACACTTTATTTAACCTCTCTAAGCCTCAGTTTTCCTCATCTATAAAATGGAATGGTGATGCCAATTTCATCAGGACTGTTAAGGTGTATTAATTAAGACTTCCGTTTGGGGAAGAACTATCATAGAGTTATTTAGGAGAACTTTTTAGTAATAATGTCACCAGGTCTATAATGGTTGCCAAGTAAGATGTAGGGGTGAAAAGAATACAAAAAAAGTAAATGACATGACATTTCCGTAGCATGGTATTTTATTATTATTGTACCTTGAAAGCTAGTTGTGTCAGCAAATAAGGCAACATTTCTTGTACTCCCCTAACTAGATTACAAGAAGACAAGTTCTGGAGCCAGGCATTCTTGGATTAAAATCCTGGCTTTGTGTCTTAACAAACTGAGTGGTCTCAGGCAAGTGACTCAAACTCTCTGATCCCATTTCTTCTTTTGCAAAATGGGGATATTGTCAATTTTATTAGGGTTGTTGGATTAATCAGAAATAGTCTTAGAAAATGCAGATTATAAGCCTGGCACATGCTCAGTACATGGCACCTCTTATTTTTGCTGCATTTGCCTTTTTTCCTTTTAAAGACAAGTTCTTTGTGGGGGTAGGTAGAGATTGCCTTCTGTTAGCTCTCTCAGCTCTTGGGAGTCTCATAGGACAAATAAAACAAGTGCACTGATAATTCAGAAATAAACAATGTGGCCTTCAGATGGCCTATGGCTGCCTAGACATGCTTAAGAGTACCTTAGGCTGTCGGACCAGTCTGGGATGAAAGTTGTACAGTTTTCATGGTCCACATGGAGGAAAGGAATAGCCTACCTCATATCTTGAGTCCATCTCTGTGATAGCCCATTTAGACTAACACACCAATAGGAGATGAACACCAACCCCATGTGGATAGATTAATCAAAGAACATTGGACCTATAATCCTGTGTGTATTTTATTAAGCATCTAATATGTACCAGGCATCAGTTTATATGTTGTTCATGCATTGATTGCTCACTATGGGTCATGGGTCTTACAAATCCCATGTGCATGGGATTTACAAATCCCAGGCACTGGGATTTGTAAAGATGATTAAAACTTGAAGTTGTCCTTAGAAGTTGCTGACCTTGTGTCTCTAGGGTATAACTGTAAGAAATAATGGCAGGGAAACTTGCACTTTTAGATTGGGTTGATCTCTGCACATGCGTGAAATGAAAATGCTACTATAACTTGAAATCACTTGAAGTTATGCTATAGTGGTAGTTTATTGCAACACAATAAATTGTGATTTGTCTCTCAGAGATTTACCATGAAATGGAAAAATATTTTAAGGAGAATTAAAATTTCTCTTATTGCCTGTATTTTCTCTTTTCAGACCTAACCATATGCACTTTGGGTTCAAGCAGGAGTGTCTTTTCTATGTCTGTGAAATGTCTACACTATAAGATTTCCTTTGTATTTTGCTGAAGCTTTGTGAGACAATTGAGGAAAGAAAAGCTGAAGTAAAAAGAATTTTTTAAAAAAAGTTTGCCAGGAATAACCATTTACAGCATACAGTTGTTGCCTTCTCACTAGACCATATATGCAAGTGCAGGCATTTTGGAGAGTCCAAAATTGTAGAAAATGCTCCAGCCTTTTAACTGAGGTAGGCAGAAAAATTGAGCTGAAGATCCCAAAAAAGATGCAGCCCCTTTCAGACATGTGAGGAAGAATGAGGCCAAGGGAAATTCTGCAGAGCAGGAATATGATCAGTTAGCAGCACTCTACGAAAGATGTGTTCTTTTCCCCTTTTATTAGGTGCGTCCCCTCCTTGCTCTCCTATATCTTCTGGCTGAGATGGGAATACAGACAAAGGTTTCACACTCAGTCACTTAGACATCATTTGACCTGTGCACTTTGCTCTCCTGGAACATTGCCTGGAGAGCCTTGATTTAATAGCTGCATTTATGGCCAGTGTCTGCATATATGGGTTGTCTCAGATGTGCTCATCTGGATGGCAGGATGAAGAAAGGCAGTAACTGAATTAGCCCAGTGTCTTCTGTATGTAGGGGTGGAGGTGTAGGAATTGGGGGTATTTATCAGAGGACTTTGGCTAGAAGTGGAAAGTCAGCAGTTAGGCTGAAAATGCTTTTTGGCTGTGGTTTTTCTTGGCTGAATTTTAGTGTTTTTATAAATGTGCATGTCTCTTTGGTTTTACTGAGCTATTTGAGGATACTTCCTCTCTTGGTTTGCTTCTACTTACAGTTTTTAAAAAAAGTAATTATGAGGCTGGCAT
Organism: Plecturocebus donacophilus; assembly: GCA_004027715.1. NCBI lineage: Eukaryota > Metazoa > Chordata > Mammalia > Primates > Pitheciidae > Plecturocebus > Plecturocebus donacophilus. Next base: position 10,846 of record PVKP010018749.1, on the reverse strand, counting down.
GATGGCTTAGCTGTAATACAACCAAAAATGCCCAGTGACAATCACAATCCAACATGATTATAATTATGAAAATGGCTTTCTAGAAATAAGGCTGTGACATCCCTCACTCACTGTACTGCTTTACAATTAATACTTTATTCCTTAGGAAGTTGGGCTCATTCTAGGTGTCCTCCTCTTATACATTCTCAGATTTGCTGGCTGACAGGATTTTTCACTTGGTGTTTTCTATTTTAACATCCCATGTATAGAGCCTTATATTGTTGGGTTTGTTTGTTCATGTTTTCTCCGTGGGACTATAAATTCCCAGAGTAAAAGGACACTGCCCTCGTTGTCTTTCTTTGTCTCTGTTCCCTTCAGCTTTGCCACGATCTTGTACTAAATATGCTTGACTCTTCCTCCCAACTCCTTGAAGAGCTAAAAAGGTCTGAGGGATGCCTCTTGGAGGTGAATGGGGGAAAGTGGGTTGGCACCTAGGCAGGGAGGAATCCTGCTTTGCCTATTCAAAGGATAAATTGGGCAGAAGTTAAGAAAAACAAAATGAAAATCACTTGTGTCATTCCAGAAGGACTGCCACATAATAAAACCAAAATAAAAATGGAACGTTCCCAGGCCAGCACCTCTGCTTGCCCCAGCCTTGCAGATGATGTACCCCCGTGAGTGACCATCACTCTTGCCTGTCAGCTGTAGCTCTCCAAGGCTGTCCATCTCCGACAGCTCCAACTGGGATTTGAGATTTATTTCCCTGGTCTTGCATTGGGGTTCCCCACCAGTCATGCATACCCCACCAGGTCTGGTGAATCGCTAGAAGGGCTCGTAGTACCCAGAGTTGTACTTATGACTGTAATTTATTTCAGCAAAAGGATACAAAGCAAAATCAGCAGAGGGGAAAGGTATGTGGGGTGAAGTCCAGAGGAGACCAGGCAAGAGCTTCCGAGAGTCCTTTCCCAGTGGAGTCACACAGGACATGCTCAGTTCCCTTAGCAACACGTTGTGACAGCACATGTGAAGTGTTGTCTATCTGGTGTAAACTAAAAATAAAATCCTAAGTCCCTAACTGCCTGAAAGGACCCCCTGTTGGCCACGGGACCCTAGAAAAACCTTAAAAACTGACTTTCCAGCCATGATGGGAAGGGAGGTCAGACACACCTCGTTCTAACTCCCTGTCTTTTGGAGTTTAGGCACAACTGATCAGCATTAATGTTAAAATAGAAACCAAAAGACTGACAGAACAGACTCTTTGTGGCAATGAAATACCGAAATATAAACGAGACCTAAGACCAGGCCAGGCAAGCATTAAGTCACACCCTACAAACCATACTTTTGTTAAACAGATTTTTTAAATTAACCTGCAATAATGTGGCTTACTTTCCAACATTTTATATAGCATCATGTGACAGACTCCCTTTTTTAATTTAAGCATTCCTTTGTACTGACTTCAAGTCTTGAGACACAGCTTAATTCTTTCAGCTAATTGCTAATCAGAACATCTTTGAATTCACCTATGACTTGTAAGCCCCAGCTTCAAGATATCCCACCTGTTTAGGCTGAACCAATGTTTACCTATTATGCATTGATTTATGACGTTACCTGCAATTCTCATCTCCCTAAACTGGATAAACCAAACCAACCTGACTGCCCACCAGTCCACCTCCAGCACACTCTCTCAGGACCTCCTGAGACTGTGTTCTCTGGGCCATAGTCCCTCATATTGGCTCAGAATACATCTCTTTAAAATATTTTAGAGAGTTTGGTTTTTCTGTTAACAAGGGCACTCATTAGAGACTTGGTGTCCAGGTTTTTTGTTGGGATTGGTCATGTAATACCCTCTACCTGGCAAGTTTGAAAATTGCATACTCTCAGAAGGAAAGCAGGTATGCAGCATAAACTGCATTGTTTGCATACACAGTTTAGGCAAGTTTGCATACACAGTTTAGCAAGGCATACTTATCAGGGAATGCTGGGAACTCTCCTGGAATCTAAGTTTCAGATGCCAGCCAAGGGCTAACCTTGCAAACAGGCCTTTTTCTAAGGATAGCAGTCTCAGCCTGCCAGGTTAAGTCTTTCCTGCAATAAATTTGCTCTTGCTTTTTTTTTTTTTTTTTTTACATCGAATTTATTGAATTGGAGGTTCAAATTTGCATCAGATGATTTGAATCATTGGCTAGATGGGCCTTGGTCCATTGTACTTAGGGGGAAACCTTGGTTTGGATTGTTGGGATTTTCCTTTTGGGACATTGTTTGACTTTGCTGCCTGCCTGCAGCCTGTGGAATGTTGCTGCTGATGGGCTAGTTTCCTGCTTGCCTCTGTCTTTGTATCAAGATAATCATCCCGCATTGCCCCAGTTGCCCTGTCCTGGTTGTCAGACTTTTCGCTTCTGGGAGTGTTTTCACGCCTTGCTTCCCAGATGGTGCTGATACAGCCTACAGCTCCACGGGCTCAGACATGAGCCCGCTATGTGCTGCTTTCTTAGGGAGCCATGAGTGCGGTTGAAATAACCTTGCTTAAACCTGTCTTACCATTTTGGAAACTGTTCTTTTGAAACCTTGCCTTGGGATTTGAATATCTTTGCCTTTAGGTTTTGTTCTTTTATGTTTCTTATTTTGTTTTGCAGTGTTTGTTTTGTTTTTGAGACCCAGTCTCTCTCTCTTACCCAGGCTGGAGTGCAGTAGTGCAATCTTGGCTCACTGCAATCTCGGACTCCCTGGTTCAAGCAATTCTTCTGCCTCAGCCTCCTGAGTAGCTGGGATTACAGGCACACACCACCATGCCCAGCTAATTTTTGTATTTTTAGTAGAGACAGGGTTTCACTGTGTTGTCCAGGATGGTCTTGATCTCCTGACCTCATGATCTGCCTGCCTCAGCCTCCCAAAGTGCTGGGATTACAGGCGTGAGCCACTGCAGCCAGCCTTGTTTCTGTTTTTATAATTGTTTTTCTGCTTTTGAGTTTTTGTTGCCTGGCTTCAAAAATCTTATATTACAGCCATGGTTTGGGACTGTTTTTGTCATCTCCTTGTTCTTCTCTGGGCAGGTTCATTCCAGATAACTTGCCCCTCTCCTGCACACTGTGGATGTCAAGGAGGTTCCAAAGCAATGGTCTGCAGGGGGCTTCTCAAATCCTGAGGGACATCTCAGCTCTGCTAGCCTCATGCATCATTTATGATTGCATTAGGTCATGTCTGTCCTCTTGCCTCTGGCCTGAACTGATTCACTTACACGTGCCTCTAAGGTGATCAAGGTGACCTAATGGCCTGTTTTAAGCCATGCTACCTATTCCATAATCCTTGCTGAAGCTATTGCCAGACAGTGATGAAATAGGGATTAATTTGTCACTCACTGTGACTGAGCTAAGCTGGCTGTGAGTGAGCTTGGGAAGCTTCACTAAACATACCCTGTACCCTAGGATTCCTCCCTCAGCCACGGTGGCATGGCGAAGGCAGGGAATTGCCCATCCTAAATCAGCTGATCCTAAAGACTTCACTTTCATGGAAGTCTTGTCACCAAACAGCCCTAGGGGACAGGAGTCTTTTTGCCACCATTATTAAAGTCTTACCTATTGCTGATTTAAGGACTGCAGAAGAGAAGGGCCAAGAGGCCAAGCGACACAAGGGGCTCCAGCTCCAAGGAGAAAGGGATGGTGGCTGGGGAGTGGGTGTTCTGGGGACAGGCTGCTGCACACTTTGAAATATGGCTAGTGCCACTGAGGAACTGAATGTTTACTTTTACTTAATTCCAATTAATTTAAATAGCCACAGGTACCTAGTGGCTCCTGAATGGAACAGTGCAATGTTAGAATCAGTACAGGGGAGCGTTTAGAGTGTGACCTTCAGGACTTTGATTGAGATTCCAGCTCTGCTGTCTACCCATCGAGTGACCATGGGGACTTAATCTTCTACAGTTGTTTTGAGAATTTGTTGTATTCAATGTAAAGAGTTTAGAACAGTGCCTGGCAAGAAGTGTGTGTTTAGTTGATGTTGGCTTATCGTATGTTCACTCAGTATTTTGAATGGAGTGGTGGCAGAGTTCATGTGGAATATAAAATGCTACTGCTTTTTGGGGTGGGGTGTGTGTTTATGTGTGTTTTATGTTTTCTTTCTTTTAAAAAGAAATTGTTCTTTTGTTGCTCCAGGTTGCTGCAGCAACTGGTCACACAGTAGTGTTGGTAGACCAGACAGAGGACATCCTGGCAAAATCCAAAAAGGGAATTGAGGAAAGCCTTAGGAAAGTGGCAAAGAAGAAGTTTGCAGAAGACCCTAAGGTAATTTCTTATTTTCGATGTCTTTAAGACAAATCCTCTGACTTCTTCATATTTGCAGGGCAATGGGGGATTTCTGGCTTTCTTTCTTTCTTTCTTTCTGTTTTCAGTTTCTTGGTGTAAAACTCATTTTCCCACAACTTTAAATCAATATAATAACATAATTACTAAACATTTGGGGGTACTGATTACAAAACAGGAGAAGTAAATAACCATTTTGTTGGGTGGGATTTGAGGTTGAGAAGAAAGCTTGTACAGGTGGTGAACTCATTTTAGAAGAACATTGAGAATTTGGAATTGAAGAATACTTGTTTTGCTAAAAGGATGGAAGAAGAAGAAATAGGAAGATGATTTTTATACTGCAAGTTAAGAAGAGAATGATGTAATAAATGTAGTATTTATAGAAACTAAGAGTGAATCATTCTCATTTACCAGGAGCAGAAGAGATAGAAGAATTTGAGGAACTCTGTGGAGGTTGGGAAAAAACAGCAAATTGGGATGAGAAGGAGTTGGTGACTGAGGGCTGTGCCGCTTTTTAAGTGTACTTGCACTTAGGATTCTGCATTTAATTAGAAATACAACACAAATCACCCAAGTGAATTTTAATTTACCTTTGTCACCTTTTTAAAGTTGCTTAAGATTGATTTCCTTGGGGCTTGGATGGAATTTCTCTCTGTATGCAACCAGAGAAAAGTACACATAGGACATTTGTTGTTTCTCACTTCAGGTATCCAAGGTAGTATATCTAGATGCTTTAAAAAAATATTTTTAGGCCGGGCACAGTGGCTCATGCATGTAATCCCAGCACTTTGGGAGGCTGAGGCGGGTAGATCACGAGGTCAGGAGATGGAGACCATCCTGTCTAACATGGTGAAACCCCATCTCTACTAAAAATACAAAAAATTAGCTGGATGTGGTGGCATGGACCTGTAGTCCCAGCTACTTAGGCGGCTGAGGCGGGAGAATCACTTGAGCCCAGAAGGCTGAGGTTGCAGTGAGCCAAGATCGTCCACTACACACAGCCTGGGCAACAGAGCAATAAGTGAGACTCCATCTCAAAAAAAAAAAATATTGTGGTCAAATATATATAACATAAAATTTGCCATTTTAAACTATATAATTCAGCAGCATTAATTACACTCACACATTCATACTTCATGTAAGTGGAATCATAGAGTATTTGTCCTTTTGTGTCTGGTTTATTTCACTAAGCATCAAGTTTTCAAGTTTCATCCATGTTGTAACATGTCACAACTTCATTCCTTTTTATGACTTAATATTCCACTGGGTTATTACCATATTCCAATTTAATATTCCATTGGATTTATACCACATTTTTTTAACCCATTGTATCAGTCTGTTCTCAAATTGCTAATAAAGACATACCCGAGACTGGGTAATTAATAAAGGAAAGAGGTTTAATTGACTCATAGTTCCACATGGCTAGGGAGGCCTCACAATCATGGTGGAAGGCAAAGGAAGAACAAAGTCATGTCTTCCATGGTGGCAGGCAAGAGAGAGAGCCTGTGCAGGGGAGCTGTCCTTCATAAATTACATCCCACTGGTTCTCTCCCATGACATATGGGGATTATTACAATTCAGGGTGAGATTTGGGTGGGGACACAGAGCTAAACCATATCACTCATTCATCTGTTAATGCAGTTGGGTTGTTTTCACCTTTGGGCTATTTTGAATAATGCTGCAGTACACATTGGTATACTATTTGTTTGGAGTCTCTGTTTTCAATTGTTTGGGTCATATACCTACAAGTAGAATTGCTGGGTTGTATGGTAATTCTATATTTAGCTTTCCAAGGAACCACCAAATTGTTTTCTATAGTGAGAAAAGTCCTAATTTCCCCACATCCTGGCCAACACTTGCTATTTTCCATGTTTATTTTGTTTTGTTTTTTATTGTACCCATCTTAGGTGTGAAGTAGTATCCCATTGTGGTGTTCTTTTTTTTTTTTTTTTTTTCGAAATGGGGTCTTGCTCTGCTACCCAGGCTGGAGAGCAGTGGCATGATCATAGCTCACTGTAGCCTTGAACTCCTAGGCTCAAGTTATTCTCTCACTTCAGCCTCCCCAGCAGCTAGGACTACAGATGTGAGCCACCACACCTGGCTAATTTAAAAAAAAATGTTTTTTAGACATGGAGTCAAGCTGTGTTGTCCAGGCTGCTCTCAAACTCCTGGCCTCAAGTGATCCTCCTGCCTTGGCCTCTCAAAGTGCTGGGATTAGAGGTGTAAACCACCAAGTCCTACTATCATTATGGTTTTGATTTGCATTTTTCTCCAGTGTCTAGTGGCCTTTAAAAGCCAGAGAGGTGAGGGTGGAAATAATTTTACCTTGTCTTTGATGAAATTCAAAGAATAAATATCACAGGCAGATTAAGATCTCTCACCTGTCCCTTATATTCTTAACCATAGTGGGACATACAGGGGATGTTATGATGAGGATCCAGACAGATGAGATTATAAGAGCCCTGGGCTGAGGGTTGGAGTCTAGGACAGAATGAGTTTGACCCAGATATCCTGCATTTTCTCCTTGGTTACTGTACAAACTTTTAGCTAATTGTCTCCTTGGACTGAGTTTCTGAGCCACACCCTAAGGATAAATGGATGACCTCTGTGCTCAAGTTGCTCAGCTCTGGCTAACGACTCCTTAGGAGTCTATCTTCCTGAGGTTTCTCTCCTCTGCCAGAGACACCACTGAGGACGTTTCACTTTGCCCAGTTGACATACTATATGTATCTAGCTCTTTACTGACCACCAGTACAATAGCCACTAGCTACAAGTGGCTACTGAGTGCTTGAAATGTGGCTAGTCCAGATAGAGATGTGCTTTGAGTGTAAAATAGACACCAGATTTCAAATATGTAATAGGGGAAAAAATATAAAACACCTCAGTATTTTAAAATACTGATTACCCATTGAAGTGATGGCATCTTAGATATATTGGGTTAAATACCATTAATTTCACCTGAAAATGTCTTTTCCCTTTTTTAAATGTGGCTGGTAGAATATTTAAAATCACCTGTTATCTCACATTATCCTATTTCTGTAGAACAGCTGAGATCTAGCTGCTTAGTCCATGATGATTTGGGATGATTATGAGTGTTTTGATGTCCTGTGGACAAATTACACCATGAAATAAAATGGTGGCTTATAGAGGCACCATCCCTAATTCTGCCCTTATTGAAGTCTGTGGAAACCTGAGTCACAGGAGGAAAATGAAGAAACAACGAAACTACAGGCTCTTTGGCAGCAGAGGCTGCGTCTAGCTTGTTTCAGGAGCACCATTTTCAGGCACACAATGGGCAATTATTATGTGATAAATGCTAGGTCGGCCTTCTTACCCTAGCTCTTGCCCTCGCTCTAATAGGAGCTAGTCTCTGCTCTTATTAGAGAAGAACAGTCAGCACCACCTCAAGACTAATGGTTGGTACGGAGCTATGGAAGGATAAATTACAGACTTCGTGGACACTTTGAGAACAGATATGGTGGGCCAATACCGGTGCTCTGAACACACAGTTTACTAACTGGAGCAGAGCTGAGAACTTTAAAGAGCATTTTCAGTGAGCCTGGTGAATGTTCTCTTCCCCCTCCCACTGCATTAGGCTGGCGATGAATTTGTGGTGAAGACCCTGAGCAGCATAACGACCAGCACTGATGCAGCCTCCGTTGTCCACAGCACAGACTTGGTGGTGGAAGCCATTGTGGAGAATCTGCAGTTGAAAAACGAACTCTTCAAAAGACTGGACAAGTTTGCTGCTGAGTATGTAACCTCTGGACAGTCTTTTTTGTTTTTCATTTTTATTTTTTGTTTTTATAGATTTGTGAGTACAAATACAGTTTCGTTCCATGGATATGTTATATAGTGATGAAGTCTGGGATTTTAGTATACCCATCACCCACATAGTGAACACTGCACCCAATAGGTAATTTCAACCCTTGCCACCCTCCCACTTTTTGGATTCTCCAGTGTCTGTTATCTCCCTCTGCATGTCATGGATTCCTGTTGTTTAGCTGTCACTTATATGTGAGAACATATTGGTATTTGACTGAGTTGTTTCACTTAAGGTAACGGCCTCCACTCCTGTTCATATTGCCTCAAAAGACATGATTTTATTCTTTTTTATAGCTGAGTAGTATTCCATGGTGTGTATACACTACATTTTCTTTATCTAATCAGCCATTGATGGACACTTAGGTTGATTTCATGTGTTTGCTATTGCAAATAGTGCTGCAATAAACATATGAGTGCAGGTATCTTTTTGATAGAATGAATTATTTTCCTTTAGATATATACCCAATAGTGGGGCTGCTGGATCAAATGGTAATTCTATTTTTAGTTTTCTGAGAAATTTCCATACTGTTTTCCTTGAAGGTTGTACTAATTTATATTGCCACAAGCAGCATGCAAGGGTTCTCTTTTCTCCAGATCCTCACCAATATCTGTTGTTTCTTGACTTTTTAATAAAAGCCATTCTGACTGGTATCAGGTGCTAAAATCATTGTGGTTTTAATTTCCATTTCTCTGATGATTAGTGATGCTGAGCATTTTCTCATATGTTTTTTAACCACTTGTGTGTCTTTTTTTTTTTTTGAAAAATATTTGTTCATGACCCCTGGACATTCTCAACAGGTTCTGAGTGGTCCCTCCCTGGGCCTTGAACTTCACTCCTTATTTATTGCCTTCTCCCAGGAAGGGATCTTCTAATTTCATCCACCTCTCTCTCTCTCCTACCCCACAGCTATTTCAAAAAGAGCCAATATGATTTCCTTTGTTCTCCATCCTCCCATTCCCAGTTTGCTTCCTGAGGCTTGGCCTGCCCTGATCTGATCCTTGTCCCAAATGAGGCTAGAATTACTCATGGTAACATGGAGGGGTCCATCCAGGGACATGACAAGCCTATATGTTTCTTGAAATGTGTAGGTCATGGGTACTTATATGTTTCTTGAAATGTGTAGGTCATGGGTACTCCAATGCCTGAGAATGGAGGAGGCTTGTTTCTCGAAACACGAAACTGCTCTGAAGTTCCTTCATTCATTTCATACTGGCATCTAGAGGCTGCAGAGACATCTGACAGCAGACAGTTAGGGTACTACTGTGCTCCATTCTCAGGAATAGGAGTACCCTATGTATCCTTCACTGTCTGCCAAGGATCCTCAGAGGAGTTCCATGTTTCCTCCTTTTTTTGGATGGAGCAAACAGAATGGTATAATTGAAGGGAATGCCTGTAGACAGAGAGAACTTTGCTGTTTTGAGCTTTATCTGGGTTCATTCCAAGTACTCTTGGGAGCGTTAAAGGAGCATTGACTTCTTAGCTGCCTGGCTTCCTGGTGGAATTCTTCCTGGCAGAATGCACCTCAGGATCCAGAGCCTTTGAGTGTGTGACACCTGACTCACTGATCAGTGCTCTTCTAGTGACTTGCTTGACTATACTTCATGCTTCTTGGCTGAAATTGAATGGCAGGATATTATATGACAAAAGCAATTCTCAGGGCACTTCCGGGGGGCAGTGGCTAAAGAAAGACACTTGCATACCAGCCTGCCGGAATGTCAGCGCTCAGAGATAGGTGGCCTTGTGGCCAGAGAGGCCCTGTCCTTGACAAAGAGAAGAGACTTGCCTTTCTGTCATCTGTACATCACTGCCAGTTGGTGTTCTCATGCATTTCATACTGTCATCTAGAGGCTGCAGAGACATCTGACAAAACCAAAAGACAATTGTGGTACCCGTGCTGGCTCCCAGGTCAGCAGGGAGCCCTCTGGGACAATAAACACCCACCCCAAAAAGGAGTTTTGTCAAGCAGTTTGATCTTTATTGAAAGATTGGTCACTCTTGGTGACAGTGAAATGCCTGACTGCCCTTTGTTGTCTGTGTCTGGTACAGAAGAATCTTTGGGGGAAGTCAGGAGGCCTGGGCCTGGTGCCAACCGCCCACCAACCTCCAACCTTGGAAAGGTCCTCAGTTTCATCATCTGTAAGGCGGGTTGAGGGGCTTGGGGTTAAATAATTTCCCAGACCTTTCTGGTTCTAACTCTCCACGACTAGCTTCCCTCTATGTGTAAAGTAGGGACAGCAGCACTGGTACCTATTGTATAAAGTTGTTTAGGAAAGTCATTTAATTTAGCTCACATTTCCTGAGTGCCTGCTGTGTACCAGGCACTACGCTAGGCTCTTTCACCTGAATTGATGCAAAACAGATGTGACGTGTGAAAAGAAGGCATGACCCAAAGTCACACTGAGAATGTGGCTTTGCTTCTGACCTTCACCACCTTTCTTGGCACTCTTTGTTTTTGTTTTAGTTCACCACCATTGTTGAATGCTTGCTACATTTTTTAAGCAGCTGTATTGAAAGGTACTTCACTGGCAAGTTTTACAGTTCGATCCTGTAATGGGAGAAGAAAATACAGTTAAGTGATACATTTCCCATTGGAAGCCCTGATGAAACAGTTACATCCTGGAGAAAAACATGACTTCTCTAGCAGCGGCCTAGGACACACAAATGAAAAGTTTGACTAGGTCCACAGGCAGCCAGAGCGAAGTCCTTACTTTCCCTTTTAGACAAAATACGGACTCTTAGATCGTTT
>PVKP010018748.1:0-43746 GCA_004027715.1 Plecturocebus donacophilus | reverse complement strand
GGGAGTCTCGCGGTCTGTGGGCAACAAAAATTCGTCGGAAAGTGCGGCGTCCGCTGGTTCTCTGCACTTTCACTGGGAGCTACATTCCTGAGCTGTTGCTAGTCGGCCATCTTGGATCTCTCCCCAATGTATACATATTTTAAAACAACACATTGACACGATAAATATATACAATTCTTTGTCAGATACAAAAACTAGAATAAAACATAAAACATTTAAAAAATTAAAAAATAAAAATTTAATGGGAAGAGATTGGAAAACAGAAGTAATAGTTTTTGAGAAAATTTATTTTTTTAGTATTTTAAAATGAGAGATCAGTGAATGTTTAAAGTTGACAAATTAATAAAGAGAGGCATAACCATATTCAGAGTTATGGAAGCAATCTTCAGAGAAATTTTTTAAAAAGATGATCAAAAGCAGTTATCACTGCCAACTGGAGCTTTGGGGGAGGGGAGGAGGCTTTTCTTTCTATTTTGTCCTATTTTAAAGGTTTTTAAGAATTTATATGTAAGCACTACTTTTATTTAGTTTTTGCCAATTTTACTTAGGTGTAATTGACACACAATAAACTGCACACATTTAAAATGTACAATTTAATACATTTTGGACTTAGATACATACCCCTGAAATTATCACAATAGTCAAGATGATGAACATAACCATCAACCATCATGCTCTAAAGTTTCTTCACGCCCCTTGGTAATCTCTTCTTCCTACCTCTTCCCACTCCCCCAATCTCAGGCAATCACCATTCTGCTTCCATGACAATAAATTGGCTCGCATTTTCTAGAATTTCATATCAATGAAATCATATAGTATGTACTCTTACATCTGGCTTCTTGCATTCAGCATAATTATTTTGAGACTATTCACACTATACTGTGTATCAATACATTTATTCTGTGGATAAACCACAATTTTTGTTTTGTTTTGTTTTTTCCAGTTTTTGACTATTACAAATAGAACTGCTGTGATCGTTCATGAAAAGTCTTGGTATGGGCATGTGACTTCATTTCTTTTGGATAAATACTTAGAAGTGGAATGGCTAGATTATATGGTAGGCATATGTTTAAGCTTTGAAGAAACTGCCAAACGTTTTCCAAAGCGTTTTACCGTATATGAGAATTCCGTTTTCTCCACATCCTTATCTTGGCAGTCAACTCTTTATCAGCCATTCTGACAGCTATGTTGTGGTATCTTATTGCGCTCTTATTTTACATTTCCTTGGTGACTATTTATATTGACTATCTTCTCATGTTTTTGTTTGTCATCTGTATATCTTTATGGAAAAGTATCTGTTCAGATATGTTGGACATTTACAAATTGTTTTTATTGAGATTTCTGTTTTCTTTATATATTCTGGATACAAAACTTTCATTAAAGATATGATTTACAAATATTTTCTTCCAATCTGTTGCTTGACTTTTTATTCTCTTAACGGTGCCTTCTGAAGAAAAGGAATTTTTTTATTTTGGTGAAGCTCAGTCTTTGCCTTTTATGGATTGTGCTTGGGTATTATGTTTACAAAATATTTGCATAACCTATGAGCACAATGATTTTCTCTTGAGTTTAGTGTTAGGTTTTATATTGAAGTCTATGATTAGTTTTAAGCTAATCCTTGTATATGGCATGAAACAAAATTAAATTTTTTTGCATACATGTTCTAATGTCATTTGTTGAGTCTATCCTTTCTTTACCAAATTGCCTTTGTACTTTTGCCAAATATCAGTTGCTCAAATATGTGTGGGTCTATTTATGGACTCTCTATTTTGTTTCATTGATATATTTACTTATTCTAATATCAGACTTTATTGATTAGTCTTATCATAAGCCTTGAAAATACATAATTAGTTCTCCAACTTTGTTCTTTTTTGTCAAAATTGTTTTGGAATTTTTTCTTTTTTTTTAGAGATGGAGTCTTGCTCTGTTGCCCAGGCTGGAATGCAGTGGCACAGTTTCAGCTCACTGCAGCCTCTGCCTCCTGGGTTACAGCAATTCTCCTATCTCAGCCTCCCTAGTAGCTGGGGTACAGGTGCAAGCCACCATGTCTGGCTAATTTTTTTTTTTTTTTGTATTTTTAGTAGAGATGAGGTTTCACCATGTTGGCCAGGCTAGTCACAAACTCCTGACCTGAGGTGATCCACTTGGCTCGGCCTCCCAAAGTGTTGGGATTACAGTTGTGAGCCACTGTGCCCGGCCTGGTTTGGCTCTTATAGGTCCTTTGCATTTCCATATGAATTTTAGAATCAGCTTGTTGATTTCTACAAAGAAACCTTTTGAGATTTTTTATTGGGATTGAATTAGGTCTGTATATCAAGTCAGGAGGAATTGCATCTTAACAATATGAAGTCTTCTCACCTATGACCAATGTACATCTCTCCCATTTATTTAGGCCTTCTTTAATTTTTCTCAGTTGTTTTGTAGTTTGTAATGAAAAGATCTTGCTTATATTTGTTAGATTTCAATAAAAATAGTTCATATTTCCATCCTATTGTGTTATTTTTAAAATTTCTTTTTCCAATTATTCGTTGACATAAGAAATAAAATTTACTTTTGCATATTGATAGCATATTCTGTAAACTTGATAAACTCACTTATTAGTCCTGCAAGCTTTTTTATAGATTTCTTCAGTTTTTCTATATAGACAATCATGTTGTTGGCAAAGACAGTCTTACTTCTTATCCAATCTGGATGTGTTTTATTTCTTTTTCTTCTATAACTGCACTGGCCACACCCTCCGATGCTGTGTTGAATAGAAGTTTGAGAGTGAACATTCTTGTCTTGTTCCTGATCTTAGAATGAAAGCATTCAGTCTTTTGCCATTAGGTAGGGTATGAGTTATACTTTTCTGTATATGCCCTTTATCTGGTTGAGGAAGTTCCCATTTATTTTAGTTTGCTATAAATTTTCATCAGGAATGGCTGTTGGATTTTTTTCAATTTTTTTAATCCACTGATATAATCATATGGTTTTTCTTCTTTGATTTGTTAATATAATGAGTTATGTTGATTTTTTTATTATACCAATCTTGCATTCTTAGGATAATACCCCTTAGTCATTATGTATTACCCTTTTTATGTGTTGTTGGATTTGATTCCTTAAAACACTGTTTTAAATGTTCACATCTATGTTCATGAGAGATATTGCTCTGTGGTTTTACTTCTTTTCATGTTTTTGTCTGTTTGGTATTTAGAATATTTAGCTCACTATGCAGAATGAGTGGGGAGTTATTTCCTTCTCTTCAAATTTTTGGGAGAGTTTATACAGAATTAGTATTATTTCCTTCCTTAAATATTTGATATAATTCTCCACTGAAGCTGAGTCTGGAGTTTTCTTTGTAGGAAGGTTTCTATCTACAAATCTAATTTCTTTCACAGATATTGGATTGTTCACATTATCTTTTTCTTTTAAAATGAGATTTGGTGGTTTGTGTCCTTCAAAAAATTAAAGGTGCTCAGCCAACATCATTGATCATCAGAGAAAGGCAAGTCAAAACTACAATGAGATGTCATCTCACTTCAATTAAAATTGCTTCTGTCCAAAAGACAGGCAATAACAAATGCTGTTGAGGATGTAGAGAAAAGGGAGCCCTTCTACACTGTTGGTGGGGATGTAAATTAGTACGTTCACTATGAAGAACAGTTTGGAGGTTCCACAAAAAGCTAAAAATAGAGCTACTATATGATCCAGCAATCGCACAGCTGAGCATATGCCCAAAGGAAAGGAACTCAGTGTATGGAAGAGGTACCTGCACGGCCATGTTTGCTGCAGCGCTGTTCACAATAGCAAAGATTTGGAAGCAACCTAAGTGACCATCATCAGATGAATGGACAAAGAAGATGTGGTACATACACATCATGGAATACTATTCAGCCATAAAAAAGAATGAGATACTGTTATTTGTAACAATGGATGAAACTAGAGATCATTATGTTACGTGAAATAAGCCAGGCACAGAAAGACAAACATGTTCTCACTTATTTGTGAGATCTAAAACTTAAAATGATTGAACTCATAAACATAGAGAGTAGAAGGATGGTTATCAGAGGCTAGGAAGGGTAGTAGCGGGCTGTGGAGGAGGTGGGGATGGTTAATGGGTACAAAGATATAGAAAGAATGAATAAGACCTACTGTTTGAAAGCAGAACAGACTGCAGTCAATAACAACTTAGTTGTACATTTTAAAATGACTAAAAGAGTATAATTGGATTGGTTATAACTCAAAGGATAAATGATTAAAAAGATGGACTTCCCCATTCTCCATATATGATTGTAACACATTGCATGCCTGTATGAAAACATCTCATGTACTCCATAAATATATACACCTATTATGTTCCCCCCCAAATTTAAAATCTTGTTTCATTTCATCAAAATTATCAATCATTTTGGCATTTGAACTTTGAATAGTGTGAAAATTTAGAAAACATTAATTGTGGCATAACAATTTGCTGTTGTTCACAGTATACTCATCCTGTCAATATCTATAGCATCTGTAGTGATGTCGCCTTTTTTGTTCCTGATATTGGTAATTTCTGTTTTCCATTTTTTTCCTTATCAGTCTGACTAGACACTTATCATTTTTATTGACCTTCTCTAATATTCAGCTTTTGGCTTCATTGAGCTTTACTGTTCTTGTGACTTCCATTTCATTGAGTTCCACTCTTATCTTTATTATTTCCTTTCCTCTGCTTACTTTGCATTTTCTTTTTTCTTTTTTTGCTGTCTTCTTAAGGGGAAGCTGAGATCATGGATTTGAGAAATTTTTTCTCCATTACTGGAGGTATTTAGTACTATAAGTTTTCCCCCAAAGTACTTCTTTAGTGGCATCCACACATTTCAATATGTTCTTTTTAAGTTTTCAGTTAGTTCAACATATTTTCTAATATCCTTTTTGATTTCTTCTTCAGTGGGGGTATTTAGAAGTGTATTATTTCGTTTGCAAATATTTGGGAATTTGCCATAAAACTTTTTGTTATTGAGTCTCAATTCAATTTCATTATAGTTAGAAGAAATATTCAGTTGGGCTTGAATTCATTCACACATATTGAGACATGTTTCATGGTCCACAATATGGACTATCTTGTTAATGTTCCATGAGCATTTGAAAAAAATGTGTATACAGCTGTTGTTTGGTAAGGTGTTCTATGCCAATCTGTCTTGTTCGTGGGTAGTTTTGTTCAAGTCTTCTATATCTTTACTGATATTTTTCTCTATTGTTCTATTATTATTGAGAGATGGGTATTGATATCTTTGTCTATAGTTGTAGATTCTGGTCTATTTCTCTTTGCATTTAAATGAAATTTTGCTTCCTGGATTTTGAATTGCTGTTACTAGGTACATAAGCATTTAAGATTGTTATGTACTCTCAATGAATTGATCTCTTATTCATCACGAAATGACCTTCCTTGTCCCCAGTGATATTAATATTATTTGCTCTGCTGTCTTCTTACTCTGACATTAATATAGCCACTTCAGCTTCCTTTTGGTTGGTCTTAGCATGTGAACATGTCTGTTCAGGCTACCATAACAAAACAGCACAGGCTGGGTAACTTAAACAACAGAAATTTATCTTCCCACAGTTCTGAAGACTGAAGTCCAAGAGCAAGCTGCCAGCAGAGCTGGTGTCTGGTAAGGTCTCTCTTCTTGGCTTGCAAGTGGCCTTCTTGCAGTGTCCTCACACAGCCTTCTCTCTGTGTGCAAGCAGAGAGAGGAGTGAGGAGAGAAAGAGAGCGAGCTCTGGTGTCTCTTCATTTTCTTATAAAGATTCCAGTTCTGTTGGATTAGAGTCCCACCCCTATAGCCTCATTCAACTTTAATTACTTCTTTAATGCCCTTATCTCAAAATACAATGAAATTGGGGGTTAAGATTTCATCATATGAATTTTGGAGAGACACAATTCAGTCCATAGCAGCATGATATATTTTTCCATCCTTTTACATATAACTCATGTACATGTAAACAGAAATTTACATATAATTTTCTTCTAGTATATGAAATGTTTTTCATATAGGAAGAATAGAGTTTAATTTTGCATTTTTACCCAATCCTGACAATCTCAGTTGGGGGGCTCAAAATAATAACAACATTTAATGTGATTATTCATATGCTAAGGTTTAAATGTATCACCTTACTATCTGCTTTCTATTTATTCCATGTGCTAATTATTCACTTTTTGTACTTTTTCTGCCTTCTTTTGGATTATTTTTATTAATTCATTTTATCTTTTCTGTTGGTTTATTAGCTACAACTTTGATGGATACACACACACACACACACACACACACACACACACACATTGTTATTCTGAGCCCCCAAGTTGAAATTGTCAGGGTTGCATAAAAAAGCAAAGTTCAACTCTACTTTTCCTATAAGAAAAACACTTCCCATACTAAAAAAAAAAAAAAAAAATGTGTTAATATAAAAGGATGGAAAAGATATATCATGCTGCTATGGACTGAATTGTGTCTCTCCAAAATTCATATGGTGAAACCCAAACCCCCAATTTGACTATGTTTTGAGTTAAGGGGATACATTAAAATACATTTAATCTCAAACATATTTTTTAATTTCTAGAAGTTTGATGTGTATATATTTTTAATCTCTTTGAGTGTCTCTACTTAGCATTCTGAACATACGTAGCTGTAATGGCTGCTTTCATATCCTTCTGTGTTAATTTTGACGTCTGCCCCAGGTTTGCTTCCATTTCTGTTGATTGTTTTTCCTTCATTATGGTCATATTTTCCTGCTTCTTTGCCTTTCTGTTATTTTTTATTGTATGCCAGACATTGTATATTTTTTCCTATTGGATGTTGAATTTTTTTTAATTCCTATAAATATTCCTGAGCAGTTGAGTTGTTTGGAAACAGTTTGTTTTGGGGGATCAAACCCTTACGATTTGTTAAGTAGGATCAGAGAAGTGTTTAGTCTAGGGCTAATTTTGCCCCACAACTGAGGCAAGGTCTCTTTGAGTACTCTACCAAGTGATTCATGAATTAGGAAATTTTCTAGTCTAGCTGATAAAAGTAAGCCCTTTCCCAGTCATGTGTAAGAACTTGATACTGTTCCCCTTCATCCTTTGGGACAGTTCTTTTCCTGATCTTCGGTTGTTTCCTCATGTGTATGTGATAATCAGTAGTCTGATGAATACTGGAGAGGGTCCCTTTACAAACCTTGCTGTCATATTTTCTGTAGAGAGTATCTTGCATTAGCTGATTGAAAGCATTATTCTTGATTGGGACTTGGCAGTCCTGTTTACTACCTGTCCTGTATATGGAACATCACTGCCTACTTTAGGAGGGGATGAGACTGGGTGGGCAGTTCCTGCAAAAAAATTTGAATGACTAATTAGAAATGTCAGTGGCATTTTCTCCCTCAGAAATATTGCTGTTTAGGATCATGAATTTTCTTTTTCTCATATTTGGTTTAATTAACTTTCTTTCAAAGAACTTTTTCTAGAATGAATATTTTACTTGTATATAGGGATAGTTTTAAAATAATCAGAACACAACTACAGTGCTCAATTATCATCATTGGCATTACTCATTCAGTTTCTCTGGCTGGAGGCCTATGGGCCACTGGAAGGCCCGGCCAGGGGTGTGGTCATCAGGACTAACCAAAGCTTGGGCTTTAGTGGGCAGTTGGGCCCCAGGACCAAGCACATCTCCTTCCTCTGTGGCTTGACTCTGCGCCTCTCCTCTCGAGGTGAAACTGTATCATGGGCCTCCCGTCCACTGTAGATCAAAAGGAAGAGCCTGACCGCAGTCCTTTGGAATAAGATTTGCTAGTATTCAATGTTCTTTCTTGTGTCTCCACTCATATCCATATTTTCTTCTCAGAATTTCATAGATTGAGCCCTTTGGGGGTTTTTACTTTTTTGTTGCTATTATTTATACTACCTGTTCCTACTTTATGCTGTGTTATTTGTGTCATTTTAATCAGTCCCATTAGACTGTGTTTGAACTCCCCCACCTCCACTTGCTTTTGTTTCGGGTGATGACTGTGCTGTCCGCCTCTGCCACTTGTTTCAAGCCCTACTACTTTCTCCCTCTGGTGTTCCTTCTGTTGAGTACGCCATCTGTTATTACTAATATGTTATTGTTGTTTTCATCTTCTTATTTTGTTTTTTCCTCTTCTTCCTTCCACACTTGTTGATGTCGGACAAGGCTAATAATCTGAGACAAGACAAGCTGGTCTTTCCTCTATCAAAGCTGCCTTCTGCTGGCAGCTATCCTTCATTCTCAATTACTTTATCTACTCGTTTTTGCCTTTTTCACATCCAACCTGTAATCTCTATTTTTCTTTCTTCACCTATATCTTAAACTGTTAGAATAGAGCCTGACATGTAGTATGTATTCAGTAAATATCTGTTGAATAAAAGAAAACAATAAATGAATGAATGGTTGTTTGGTAATTATTGCCTCAGTTGTTTTTATTTGAGTTCCTGGAAGCTGGTCTGTCTGGTTCATCATTGTGTGTTGTGCATATGTTTGTCTAGTTTGCCTTACTGCATGCCCCACAAAGACCACACGTTTCTTACTATACAGGAAGTGCTGTTGCATCCTGGGCTTCTATATGCATAATGATTTTCCTTACCATGTGTGTTGATGTGTTTTTTCAGTGTTTGGGAAATGGAGGCTTCTGTGCATAGAAAGAAACCATGTATAGGTATTTGAATATTAAAATGGCATTTAATTAATTGAAGCTGCAAACTTGAAACTATAGTTTTCTTAGGACTTTAAGTTCATTTTGTGATTTTGATTTTACTTATAAACTAAGTAATTTTTATAAAATTTGAAATCGCCCTTCCACTTATTTGATTAATTCAATTTTAGCAGATTAAAATCTTCTATAGTCATAGTAATAAACCATCAATTAAGCTCCCCTAAATCTTTAAAACCACTTCTGATTTATTATATCAAGAAACTGAGTTGCCTCACAAGGCCAACTAAAGCCTCAAAAACCAAAATCAAAGAAGCTATAAATCTAATAATTCACCCTTAAAATCATAATGAGTCAAGATTTCAAATACTATCTATAAACATTGTCAAATTATCAACTCTATGACTTAAGATAATGAGAATAAAATAGATTATAAATTACACATAGAAATTATGAAGATCAATTTGTCAGATTCCCTAATATTAGGTTTTATTAAATGTTACTAACACTTTAAACACAAAAATTATAACTTCTGTTTTTAAACCTATTAAACAGTATTCATGCCTTGGGTGGGTCCAATTTACTTCACGATGTTTATGTTCAATTTTAAACATTTCTATAATGCTAAAATCATTTCCCTATGAAGGGAAGCAGTTTTACCATCCCAGCTGGGCTGAGGTTATGCGGTTGAAAGACCTGGGGCTGTGTTATAGTTATTTATCAGATGTTTAAGATAAACATGAGTCATAGGCTACAAACTTCTAGAATGATTCTCTTCAAGCCACAGACAGACGCACTGAGTCTTTTTCTATATGCTGTGTCCATGAGGGGCCAAGATCCTGTCTTTTTGTTGGGATTGATTTGGCAGACTATGTCTCCTGACCATTTTAACCCCACATTACACTTTTTCCAAAATCTTTTATAACACCTTAAAACATGTATCTTTTCTGGGTAGAGAATTGTGTTCCCTATTTAGGTTGCCACAAATTGCTTTTATCACTTGGTTAGATTCTTCATTTCTTTCATACTGTTTTTTTCAGCTTGACTTTAAATCTTGTGTACAAATCCAAAATTTGAACATTAACTGGGAGTTTTATGACATTAAGGAATTTCTATTCACCATTCTTTTAGATGTGATCATGGTATCATGGGTATTTTTAAGTTATCTTTTAGAGATACATTCAGAAATATCTACTGATGAAAATATCAAAACACAGGTCAATAAATCATATTAGACCCAAAGTATTTCATTCATGCAAATCCTCAGGATCACAGTGGTTTAGAGAAGGTCAAATCCAGAGGCCAGAGCAGGGTCCTTCCCTAATCAGCTTTATCTTTCAAGCTTTTCTTAATTGACCCTTTTGGTTGCAAATGAAAAGAATCCAATTCAAATTAAAGTAGGAAAATCTACTCTCTGCACCCTCCTCTCTCTCATTTCCCGTCTCCCCTTACTTTTGATTATTTTTGCCTAGGTTTGGACTAATGTTTAGTCTTGTTCCACATGGTAGCAAGAAGGCTTTGGGTAGCAATTTCAAAAGGAGAGATTCAGCTGTCAGCATCCATGACAGTTCCTCCAGAGAGCACTGATTGGCCATGCTTGGGTCATGTGTACTCCTCTGGACTAATCACTGTGACTTAGGAAATGGGGTGTTCTGATTGGACACCCTGATCACAGGGCAGTGGGAGAGGAAGGGCCCTTTGCTCCATAAACTCCAGAGAATACCATGGAGTTGGGGAGGAACAGTTCTCTGCAGTAAGGAGCGCCAGACAAAAACGTGGCAGATGCCCATTACAGAACAAAATACATTCAGACAATTTTATGAGATTCATGTATATCAAGTCTTCGGCTCTTCCTGCTGCCAGCTATAATCCTTGTCTGCACCAAGTGTAAAGGCACTTGGCAACTGATTAACTCAATCCCTTCTTCCTTGGCATAGCACTGTTTCATTTTTGTATTGCTCAGTTCCAAATCTGTCTTTTACTTTTCCTGGAACTGCTAAGACATTACAGTCTTTATCCAAGTCACACAAGGTCTTCTATATTTGTTTTTAATTTGGAATCATCACCAAGTGTTTCCAGAATTCTATCTTCTTTCCTATAGATATATATTCTCCAGGATAACTCCTGTTTCCCAGCTAAGCCAACTTCCTGGGGATTTGAATTACTGAAAAGATGTCCCTTTAGGCTTATTCCAATTCATGTAATAAATTGAATCCCAGTGCATAATCTCACAGTCAGCTGCTTTTAAAATGAATTCTAAACTCAATTGAGTTTCCATTCAAGAGGCATTTCCTATTCCTACTTTTACCTCCCCCTGTCAGAAAATGCAGAACTGCTTCTAGTTTCCTGTCCTCCTGGGATGCTACTGCTGCTGCTGCTGATGATGATGATGACAATTATAATAATAAAGTAGTTAATATTTACTAAGTAAATTAGTGCTGGCATTGTGCTAGGTATTTAGTGCAATATCTCTTTTAATCCTGACAATGTGCTGTGAGGCAGATGTCAAATCCCAATTTTACATAGAGGGAAATAGGCTAAGAGTGGTGACTTACTCCAGGTCACACAGTCAGTAGATGGACTATCTAAGATTTGAAACCAGGTCAACTCAACCCCAAGTGCCATGCTCTTTATCCCAGTGTTTAGACACATGTAACTATCACCTTTCTTTCCCTTTTCTTATTCCTCCTTCCCCACCTTAGTTATTTTGCTTTCCTTTCCAGCCCGCTCCAATTTTTATCTTTTTTCCTGCCTTTCTTACACAAAGGTTTAATTTGCCTTCCCCATAAAAGGCACTTAATAGGTAGGCATTGTTGAAATAGTTGTGTTGCCAATTTATTGAGCAGTCTAAACTCACACTTTCATAACGATCGTCATTTGATCCCTTCAACCACCTCTGTACGGAAAGCCAGGTTTTATTCCCATTTCATGTATAAGAAAATTAAACATAGAAAATGAAAGAAGACATCTAGAGCCAACTCGCTTTATCGGAATGAGGGGTTAAAGCCATTGAACGGGTTATGCCCAAATAGACTTTTGAAAACCTAGAAAAACCAAGTGATTGTTCTGCCTCATTTAGAATAAATGCCCGGGTTCTTTCCATAGTCTGATCCTCTTCTTTTTTGTCCTTTTTATATTCTCAGCCTCCGTGCCCCAGGCTGTTTCTCCCATAGGCAAGCTTTTACTTCGGGGTTCTGCTCTAGCTATGGTCTCCACCTGGAGCTCTCTTCCCTCAGAAATCAACAAGGCACTCTCTCTCACCTCTTTCAACTTTGCTCAAATGTCTTCTTAGTGAAGCCTTCCTTGGCTACCATATTGAAACTCATATCCCCAGTTCCTATAGGATTCCCTTTCCTCTTTCCTATTTTACTTTTCTTCATAGAACTTTCCAGTTGTTAAATTAATATCATTATTTAGCATTTTCTGAATTTAAAGAATGTTTGCACCATTGGGACAGGAATTTTGCCTGTTTAATTTACTAACACACAGTAAATATTCAATAAATATTCATGGAATGGATGAATGAATAAATGCAGATTTTCATTCATTCATTTATTCAAGAGACATTGACCTCACAGGAGATGAGCTACCTGTCCTCCTACCCGCTTTGTTTGAACACCTCAAAGAGGAAGGCTGATAAAAGCCCAATGCCAAATGTGAAAATAAATATCACAGTCAGGCGCTGAGTAATAAAAAGTAGTGTAAAATTGCTGTCCTAATTGCAATGCATTGGAAAAGCCCAGTTTAAGACAAGGAAAGATCTGTAAGACAGAGTCAGCCTTTAGAATCCTTCCCCTCTGCTCCAGCCCAAGATGCTGCCTCCTGTTTTCTGAGAAATAAGAAGGCAGGTCCACTTCTGTTATTTTGGGACTCAGCAGGGCAGCCTTATTAAAGACCAGACAATATACCATCTCTCAATTTATGTGCAACTGACTTGCATATTTTAGAGTAAATTCTGTTAATATGCAAGCACTAATATTAGAATACAAGCAGTGTTTTATGTTTAAGGCGGCAGCCCAATGCAGGAGGAACTTTTTTTTTTTTTTTTTTTTTTCAGAACAAGTTATTGTATTTTGATGAGTAAAAGAAGTACCTGGCAATCGAAAAAAAGTTATTTGCACACACCCTAAAAGTAATTAGCACACACCCTAAAAGTAATGGGTGTTTTCCTACACGTGAAAACAAGGGTATTGGTTATAGAGACCATGTATTATTTGATTCCAACTTCACTGGGACAGGAAACACAGCAAAGGAATTGCTGAAGCCTGTGTTGGTATAAAAGCCTGTGACGAATGTGACACACAGGACCATCAGCTCAGTTCTTGCTTCTGAAAACAAATCTCGAAGCATGATTTCCAGAAACATTTCTGTCTCTAGCAGAGCTCCAGCCAGGCTCCAGGCCAGGAGGTGGTGTGCCACAGTTCCTCAGCTCTGGTCAGTTACTTTCACTATCTCAATCTTCGAGCAAGTAGTTAGGGTTAACTACCAAGGAGGGATCTTCTTCAGAGCTCTCACTTCCCTCTGAGGAGCCTTTCAATCCAGCCTGGGTGGAAGAACATGATCATAGTGTGAATGAATTAGAACATGATCATAATGTGTAAGTCGATGAATGACTTTCTCTATGATTCTTTTTTTATTTATAAGTTCCTCTTCAGAGTCTATCTCTGATTCGATTTCCTTCAAGTACCAGTTAACAAGCTCGCCCCTCTTTAATAATGACTCGTCCTCTTCTTCCATCTTTCTGAGGTGATGCATGATGAGGTTAGAGATTTGGCAGTATTCAAGAAACCCAGCCTTAAGGAGGCTTTGGGAGCAGACGCTTGATTTGTGTCTTCACTGCAGCCGTTGATTCTGTTCACAGGCGCAGGGCTGTCAGCATGACCATTAAATGCCACCAGCACCTTCATCTACCTCCATCTGGATCTCTTCCTCTTGAACTAGATTGACATCAGGTGTTTCTACATTGATGATTGGTTTATTCAGTAACTTGAAAGCTTCCTTCACATGTTTAAGTGGGACCTCATCACAGCAGTGCATCCAAGCGGAATAATAATTGTGATCATTTTGCCTGATAGTTGATGCAGTTTCTTCATAGTGTTGATGATCTATACAATTTTGTATGTTTTTGCAGTGGTTGGTACCATTTTTTTCTTTCTATGTTTACTGTTTCCTTCAGGAGCTCTTGTAAGTCAGGCCTGGTGGTGACAAAATCACTCAGCAGTTGCTTGTCTGTAAAGGATTTTATTTCTCCTTCGTTTATGAAGCTTAATTTGGCTGGATATGAAATTCTTGTGGAAAATTCTTTTCTTTAAGAATGTTGAATATTGGCCCTGACTCTCTTCTGGCTTGTAGGGTTTCTGAAGAGAGATCTGCTGTTAGTCTAATGGGCTTCCCTTTGTGGGTAACCCAACCTTCCTCTCTGGCTTTTCTTAACATTTTTTTCCTTCATTTCACCCCTGGTGAATCTGATGATTATGTATCTTGGTGTTACTCTTCTCGAGTAATATCTTTGTGTGTTCTCTGTATTTCCTGAATTTGAATGTTGGCTTGTCTTGCTAGATTGGGAAAGGTCTCCTAGATAATATCCTGAAGAGTGTTTTCCAGCTTGGATTTATTCTTCCTGTCACTTTTAGGTATACCTATCAAATGTAGGTTTAGTCTTTTCACATAGTCCCATATTTCTTAGAGGCTTTCTTTGTTCCTTTTCATTCTTTTTTTCTCTAATCTTGTCTTCACACTTTATTTCATTAAGCTGATCTTCAGTCTCTGATATCCTTTCTTCCACTTGACCAATTGGGCTATTGATACTTTTGAATACTTCACAAAGTTCTCGTGCGGTATTTTTCAGCTCCATCAGGTCATTTATGTTCTTCTCTAAACCGATTATTTTAGTTAGCAATTCCTCTAACCTTTTTCAAGGTTCTTAGCTTCCTTGCATTGGGTTAGAACATGCTCTTTTAGCTCAGAGGAGTTTGTTATTATTCACCTTCTGAAGCCTGCTTCTGTCTGTTTGTCAAGCTCATTCTCCGACCAGTTTTGTTCCCTTACTGTCAAAGAGTTGTGATCCTTTGGAGAAGAAGAGGTGTTCTGGATTTTGGAATTTTCAGCCTTTTTGTGCTGGATTTTCCTCCTTGTTCTGGATTTATCTATGTTTGGTCTTTCATGTTGGTAACCTTCAGATGTGGTTTATGTGTGGACATCCTTTTTATCAATGTTGATCCTTTCTGTTTGTTAGTTTTCCTTCTAACAGGCCCTTCTGCTGCAGGTCTGCTGGAGTTTGCTGTAGTTCCACTCCAGACCCTGTTTGCCTGGGTATCACCAGAAGAGGCTGCAGAACAGCAAAGATTGCTGCGTGCTCCTTCCTCTGGAAGCTTCATCCCAGAGGGACACCTGCCAGATGCCAGCCAGAGCTCTCCTGTATGAGGTGTCTGCTGACCCCTGCTGGGAGGTGTCTCCCAGTCAGCAGGCACGGGGTCAGGGACCCACTTGAGGAGGCAGTCTGTCCCTTAGCAGAGTGCAAGCACTGTGCTGGGAGATCTGCTGCTCTCTGCAGAACCAGCAGGCAGGAACATTTAAGTCTGTTGAAGCTGTGTTCACAGTTGCCCCTTCCCCCAGGTGCTCTGTCCCAGGGAGATGGGAGTTTGATCTATAGGCCTCTGACTGAGGCTGCTGCCTTCTTTCAGAAATGCCCTCCCCAGAGAGAAGCCTCAGTACGGGTGGACACCTCTCCCCTCACCAAGGTTGGGTGTCCCAAGTCGTCTTCAGACTGCTGTGCTGGCAGAGAGAATTTCAAGCCAGTGGATCTTAGCTTGCTGGGCTCTGCCAGGGTGGGATCCACTGAGCTAGACCACTTGGCTCCCTGGCTTCAGCCCCCTTTCCCGGGGAGTGAATGGTTCTATCTTGCTGACATTCCAGGTGCCACTGGGGTATGAAAAAAAAAAAAAAAACTCCTGTAGCTAGCTCAGTGTCTGCCCAAATGGCTGCCCAGTTTTGTGCTTGAAACTCAGGGCCCTGGTTATGTAGGCACCCAAGGGAATCTCCAGGTCTGCGGGTTGGGAAGACCATGGGAAAAGCACAGCATCTGGAGCCAGAGTGCACCATTCCTCACAACACAGTCCCTCAGAGCTTCCCTTGGCTAGGGGAGGGAGCTCCCCAACCCCTTGTGCTTCCTGGGTGAGGCAAAGCCACACCCCCCTTTGGCTCACCCTCCATGGGCTGCACCCACTGTCTAACTAGTCCCAGTGAGATGAGTCCTTCAACTTACTTGCCAAATACCTACTCTTTTAAATATTTTCTCAGGAGAAAAGTCATTTTACTTTTAACTTTAAAAAAATACCACAACTCTTCTGGTAAATTGCCCAACAGACGTTTAGAGCTTAGAGTCTCAGGGCAGCCTTTGTGTTGTGGTTGCAAACATACCCATCATCTAGATCAGGGGTCAGGAAAGTACACCCATGTCACAAACCTGACTGCCATGTGTTTTTGTAAATGAAGTTTAGGACAGCCACGGTCATTGCATCTTGTTCACTGTCTACTCTCTACGTGTGTGTGTACTGTCTCTGCTATGGCAGAGTTGAGTAGTTGAGCTAGAGAGAGCATAGTCCACAAAGCTTAAGATATTTGCTACCTAGCCCTTGACAAAGAAGTTTGCCAACTCCTAATCTAGTAGAAGCAAATTTCTGTTATAAAGTCTGTACTTAACTCGCCCATTCCTTTAGAATAGCATGGATAATAGTGTATATAATAAACTGTTCCAAAATGGCAATATGGTTTGGTGACCATATATTATTTTGTCACCATTTCCCTCATTATGTTAACTATTAGATGAAAATGCTATTCTGTAAAATAGGATGATGAAACAGTATACACAGCACAGGGTGAGAGTCAATGGCAAAACACTGCACATAATGAAGCCCAGTGAAATGTGAAGAGGCGAAGACTGCCTGAGTCTCCTTAAGTGCGTATATTTCACAGCTATGGTGCTAAGAGATAGATTACTTGGAATGCCATGGGCAGACTAAGCCAGACAAAAATGAGAGCATGAGGAAATTTTTTTGGTGAAAAATATTGTTCCTTACAAATTTGAAATATTTTCCCTTTTATATTATATTCTTTCCCCCCCCTTTTGAAATAGCATTGCTTCATCCTCTGCCAAATGTATTCCTTCCCACCCCTACCCCCCTTTTGGTTTCTTCAACAAGTAAAAATGGATTCCTTCACCTCATTCACATGGACAGTTTCATCCGCTTATAGTGCATGTTGAAAGAAGTTGAAATGGATTGATTTTTTTCAGTAGATGAAACTAGTAAAATTGTTAAGCTGCATTAAAAAAATTTCCATATAATTGAAGATGAAGGCATCAATGAGCAAAGCAGTTTTAAGGCAATACTAAGGTTCTCAGCCTTTGGACTGTATTGCGTTTCTTCTCCCTAACAAGGGGAATGTGATCCATTCTTGGCTGTTTAGTATTCTGTAACTAAAGGAAAAGTCACTCCCACACATTTTGTGGGGTAGAGAGGGAGTTGTCAGTCACCAGGACTCTCAAACCACAGTAGTCATTGCTGTTGCCTGGGCTCTTGAGAGGATCAAAGGAGACCAAACCGAAAGGTTCTGCGAAGTCCGTCTAAGTGAAAGATGTTGCTGTTGCCATCTGCCTTAGTCATCAAAACCTCCTAAGAACCTCTACAGAGGCCTGAGATGGGGAAGGAAGGAAGTGTAAGTAAAATCAAGCATTTCTTTGACTATTTAAAGCCACCCTAGGAACAAGCCTTGCAGGGTAAAGAGTTGACATTGAATGAGGCTTTCAGTTTTGTGGGTTTCAGTGATTCAAATTAGCCCAAGGGCTACCTTTTTGTCTCTCCCCATGTGGCAGTAGTTACACCCTGGTTGGCATGAGATAAAATCCTGCTAGGCACACAGAAACCAGCTTCTTAGGCATTAGTCAGGGGCTCTCTGAAGTAAAAGTGCCTGAGCTACTTGCATTTTTTTTTTTTTTTTTAATATTCATGATATGTTAGAAAGTGAAGAAATGCCAAGACAGGCTTACAAACATTGTTGGATACTTTTTAATGTTTATGTTTAAAAACATCAGTATTCTTAACACATGCATTTAAATAAGTGCAATATAATTATTTTGCTTTTCAAAAGATTTACAACATAAATAAGCATGTCTATGGGGTACACTATAGGCAGTGGGACCCAAGTTTAAGGTTGTGTGAGGGACAACTCCCTCCAGTCAGACGAATGAATGTTACTGCACATATAATCTCACTTAGGATGATGTCAAATATCCATGTCTGTGACCCTGTCTAAACTAGCGGGCTAGACAAAAGGCTCCCTTGCTCTCCCTCTTCCAGCTCCTCACCCGCTACTGCCACCGAGACCAAACCATAAGTACACAATTATAACTGTGTGGGGAAGTGGGGAGGAGAAACATAAGGGATGATGGAGAGGTCCATTATGTACTCTTTGCACAAATATTTTTTAAGTGCATACTATGTGCAGAGGTAAGAAGATAGTACCATAGTTAAACTCATATTTAGAATTTAAATACTGGCAGTGTTATTCCCTACTTGAATTATAGAACTTCTCTAAGCCTCAGTTTTCTCATCAGTTAGCTCATTTGTGAGGTGCCTCATTGGTTGTTAGGAGGATTAAATGACTTATCTATATAAAGTTATCAGAAGAGCGCCACCTTGCACTGTGAGCAAGTGGTGTAAAAGTCTTGACCTCAGGGAGCTTAGCTTCCATATTCCTCACTGCATTTTGCTCTCAGTTCTCCCCTCTGCAAGCTGTTCTACCTGAAACAACTGCCTTGCAATATCGAAAGATAGCTGATAAAATGAGTAAATGTAGCTTCACTGATGAGGACAAAAAGATCAGCTGCATTAAGGAGATTCTCTTAAAAAGCCATTCATCTGTCATTCAACAAGCAACAATGTGTGTTAGACACTGTTTAGGGGATGCTGATATTGTAATGACAAACCAGGTGTGGTTCTGCATTCACAGGTAGGAAAGATATTGGATACATACGTGATTCTGCATAATGTAAACATTTTGTTGCAGTATGACATGTATACAGAAAGTGCACAAATACGTACACAGCTCAACTCATTTTCACAAAACCAATGCACACGTATAATTCGTACCCAGCCCAATAACTGGAATCTCACCAGCACCCCAGATGCCTTCTTGTGGCTCCTTCCACTCACAGTCACTTCCAAGGGTAAATACTATACTGATTTCTATTAGGTTGGTGCAAAAGTAATTGTGGCTTTTGCCATTTAAAGTAATGTGTGAAGAACAACTTACACATTACTTTAATGGCAAATGCCACAATTTTTTTTGCACCAACCTATTCACTGCCAGGATTCAAACTCTGAAGTAATGGCAAAAACCACAATTACTTTTGCACCAACCTAATACAACCACAGTTTACTTTTGCCTGTTGTAAAACTTTATAAAAAAGGAATCATGACACGTACTTTTTTGTAATGGGATTTTTTTCACTCAACATTATGTTTGTGAGAGTCATCCTTTTCTTGTATGTAGCTGTAGTTTATTTATTCTCATTCCTGCATATTATTCTGCTGTATTATATGAATTTACCATGATTTTTGTATCCATTCTATTGTTGATGGACATTTAGGTTGTGTCCAGTTTGGGAATATTGCAAATACTGCTAGTGTTAATATTAATGCTGTTAACATTCTTTCTCATGCCATTTGTTAGATATACGTATGTATTTCTGTTGGGTATATTTTTAGGGGTGGGATTGTTGAGTATAAGGTATGGGTATGCTCAGTTTTAGTAGATACTGTCAAACAGCTTTCCAAAGTAGTTGTAACAATTTACACTCTAGTCAGCAGAATCAGAGAGTTTTTTTTGCTTTACATTGTCTTTCTCATTTTAGTCATTTTGGAGGGTACGTTGTAGTTTTTTGTATTATGATTAAAAACTCTTTTTTTTTTCAGAGACAGGGACTTGCTGTGTTTCCCAGACTGAAGTGCAGTGGTGAGATCATAGCTACCAGCAACCTTGAGCTCCTGAGTTCAAGCAATCCTGCCACCTCAGCCTCCTGAGTTACTGGGACTACAGTCCTCCCAGCTCAACCTCCTGAGTCACTGGGAGTTCTGCATTTTAATTTTAATCTGTGCTTTCATAATGACTAATGAAGTTGAGTGCCTTTCCATATGTTGATTTTCTGTTTGAACATCTTCTCTTCTGCAGTATCTATTCTGGCATTTGCCCATTTTTCTATCAAGTTATCTTCCTGTATCTCATTGATTTGAAGGAGTGCTTTAAATATTCCAGATAATAGTCCTTTGTCAGATATATGTATTGAAAATCTCCCTCTCAGTCTATGGCTTTTTACTCTCTTAACGGTTTGGAAGAACTGAAGCTCTTAATTTTAATGTAGTCCAATTGATCAATATTTTTCCCCTTCACAGTTATTGCTTTTCGTGTCTTAAGAAATCTTTGCCTGAGACAGTTCCTATGGCAACAGCTAGTGCAACACTGAGACAGTCACACTCTGTTGCCTGGAGTAGCCAACTGTACAGTCAGGATAGCTAAACGTGACCCCAAGAAACCAAAAGACAAGATGTCTGCTCATGCCTTCTTTGTGAAGACAATGCTGGGAGGAAAATACAAAGAATAATCCAGAAGCCCACAGTTTCCAAGAAGTGGAAATACACTGAGAGGTGGAATACAATGTGTGGTGAAAGAGAAATAAAAATTTGCTGAAATGGTAAGGTATGCTATGAACAGGAAATAAAGGATTATAGAACAACTAAGGGAGGCAAGAAGACAGCACCCCACTCTCATGCCCCACCTTCCTCCTCTACTGACATCTCTCCCCAATATGAAATCCACAAATCTAGGCATTTCTACTGGAGATGTGACCGAAAACCTGGATGACATGTTATGTATACAGAATTCCTAAAATGCCCCCATAAAGATATTTCACCCTAATCCCTGGAACCTGGGAATATGATGAGATATCCCTCACTAGTGTGGTTGTCGTATTTCATGGCAGAGTTGGATAATCTCCTTAAGATAGGAGATTATCTAGGAGGACCTGATTTAATCACATGAGACCTTTTAAGCAGAGAGCTTTCTCCAGCTGGTGGTGGAAGGAGGAGTCAGAGAGATTGAAGAGTAAAGGGCCTTGAAATTGCAGGAGGCCCACCTGAGAAGGAATTCAGGAACTCTTAAAAAGGCTGAGAGAGGCCCTGGTCAACAGGCATCAAGGAAGCAGGATCCTCAGTCCTACAATCAAGAGGGATTGAATTTAGCCAGCAACCTGTATGGGCCTGGAGGTGATGTCTACTTAGAGCCTGCAGGTGAGGACTCAGCTTAGCTGATGACTTAGTTTCCACCTTATAATTCCCGGAGAGGAGAACCAGGTGACATCGTTTTGGGCTTTGTTCAAAGCTGTTAAGTGTGTGGTAATTTGTTATACAGTGACAGAAAAATAAAACATGCAGAATAATTTTAGTGATTATGAAAAGCTACCTTATAACAAAGTTGAAGGAGATATTTGGGAAGTAGGTTGCCAACTATAATCTAAAGCAAAGGGATGGTGATAGAGTTAGGATATTTGTCCTCACCTAAATCTCACGTGGACTTGTAATCCCCAGTGCTGGAGGAGAGGCGTGGTGGGAGGTGTTTGGGTCGTGGGGGCGGATCCCTCATGACTGGCTTGGGCCATCCCCCTGGTGATAAGTGAGTTCTCACTCTGAGTTCACGCGAGATCTGATTGTTCAAAAGCTCTCCCGCGACTCATGCGCGCTCTCACTCCCGCGCCCATTCTTGCCGTGTGAAGTGTCTGCTTCTCTTCTGCCTTCCGCCACGACTTCCTGAGGACTCCTCAGAAGCAGATGCCACTATGCTTCCCGTATAGCCTGCCGAACTGTGAGTCAATGAAACCTCTTTTCTTATAAATTACTCAGTCTCGGGTACTTCTTGATAGCAGTGCAATAACTGCCTGATACAGGCAGAGTAAAGAGTAAAAATCTAGCACACACCAGAAGAAAAAGTCGAAGAGTAAGGTGAAGAGTATGAGAAAGGGAAAAAGAGGATGCAAAAGAGAATAATGAGGAAAACTGCATGTCTGTCTCCATGTGCGTATATACAGGACAATGGCAGTAACTGACCACCTCCTATTTGAGAAAGTGTCTGTTGCTCTCACTGGGTTTAATTCCACAATTGAAATATCATATTGTAGTTTTTGAAGTGTTCCAGAAAATGCAAGTGGTTTCCATGTTGCATTCATAGGTGTCACAAGCACCCAGAAATTCAAAGTTTTCTATATTTCTAAACATTTTTAAAATGAAAAGAGACGCTTTTCATGTTATAAATTCACTCCATGAATTTAGAGCTCTATGAGAGAAGGTAATTTAAAATCGTTCCTGTAATTTTAAAAAACATGTTATTTGTAGGGTAGTGTTATTGAGTAGAAATCTTGAGTTCTCAACTGTATATCAGCTGTAATTTATAAAAAGAACAAAAACAAGAAGACCTCTTATGTGCTTGGTGGTGTAAAGCTGTGGAAGGGGCACTTTTTGGAGGGGCTGTAGCTCACGGATGAGGCTAAACCTCTTTACACTGCTTCAGGCTGTCTTGTTTTTCTATATGGTGACATAACATTCTTCTGATATTCTTAGCTGTGGAAAAGGGGTATTGGCTGGCATGGGAAGTGTTCTGATTATTTTTAATGAACTCTAGTAGTTCACAAACAAACTGTAGAAGTCTTCATTGTCAGCAAAGTGAATAGGCACTGCTTCAAGGAAGGTGCATAAGCCTTCTGACCTTAAGCACACACTTTACAACATTCCGTAATTTTTTAGTATGATTAGAACGCTAAGACTCCCTTTCCTATTAATGTTTTTACTGAGGCACAGCATAGCACAGAAGAATGCATAGAGCAGGCATAGAGCACTGTGAGTTTCCACAAAATGAACACACCTGGGTGACAGCCATCCAGGATAACAAGCCCCCATGCATGCCCCTCACAGCTCCAGCTGCCCCTGCTCCCCAAAGGCAATCTACATCCTATTCTTAATACATAGATTTCTCTCAGAATGTTGAAATGCTTTTGAAGCAGAGTATGATGTTTTTAAAACTGGGAGGAAAAAAATTTCACTCCAAGATTATGAAGATCTTTTCCTGTTTTCTTTTAGAAGTTTTATCTTTTGCATTTGGGTCAAGATCTATTTTGGTTTAATTTTCAGTGTGGCAGTGAGGCCAGGTACTGTCTATCCTTGGCCCAATGGAGAACCTGATGTCTTCACTGGGCAGGTCCTGATTTCCTATTTTCATCTCCTGAGACTGCCAGAAACTCTGATGATTATCGGAGGCTTTCTACTTCAGGTTTCCAACCTCTGCTCCTCATATACCCCCATTCAGCACAAGCTTTGAAGGGAAAGCCCGGTGTGTGTTTGAAACCGTTCACGTCTCTTTTAGAAGTTCTCTGGCTTCTATGTCCTCAGATTCTGAGTTCTGCCATCAGCTCACCTCTCTGCTCTCTCCAGTCGTAGCCCCTCCATTTTTCTTAGCCTTGACAGCCTGCCACTACTTTCAAACAGGTGATTTCTGTATTTAATTTGGCCTTTCTTGTTTTGCTGTGTTCCAAGTGATACGGAGTAACAGTTACTCCACATCACCTGGAACAATGGAAACATTTTTAATTGCAATTATGTAAAGCAATAAAGGAAAAAAAATCCCATAGTGCTGTTATAAGAGGGAATATTAGGAGCCTCTGGCTGAAATTCACTGTCTTCTGTAGAAACACTGTAGTTTATCATTATCATACCTGAGCCTTCAGTATTATAGACACAGAATTAGTAAAAGAAGCAAGCCTCTAAACCTTTCATTCCACTTCCCCCATCAGCCCTTCATTTGTAACAAGTAATTGAACCTATCTGGGCACCAGTTTCCCTGGTTCTGGCATTTATTCTTCATCTTAGTGGCAAAATCCTGTCTTAAGTGCTTTAAACCCTTGGAACAAAAGGCAGCCTTTGACTCACTTGGCCCATTTAAAAAGAGGTACCATAGAAGTTCTCTTCGCTCATTTAAAATGGTGTGTTGGGGCTGGGGAAGGGGCAGAAGGGAAAGAAAAAAAATGGCATGTGTATGCTTGAAAAACCAAGACAATTTTGTTTTTTGTTCATTTGTACCACCAAAAGCTACTAAGACATAATCCCTTGGGGAAAGATATCTAAGGCAAATGTCACTTTGCCTTCATGCCATTTCTTCTGTAGTTCCATCCATATCTGCTCCAGCAGTCTGGGGTGAACACAAATTTATGAGAAGTCATTTGTACAAAATAAAATTAAAAGCCACAAATTAGCATAAGATTAAGGCTGAGCTTAACTTGATAATATTTAGTGTCCTAGGAACTCTATAGTTTAGCTTCACTTTTTTCTCTCTCATGGTTGAATTTGCAACTGATGACGCTAAGTGATCAAGAAAGGAGTATTTTAAAAGAGCAGAGGGGCGGACAAGCGTGGAGACAGGCTGGACAGTCATCTCTAGTCTTAGATAAGGACAGGGATGGGCGGGGCCTCCTGCTGCTGTGTTCCTGCTGACAGAATTCTGTAACAGTGTCGGGCAGCAGGGACCTTAGAAAATCTGAGTGATCACCCCTTTGGGAGGAAAAAAAATGCATAATTAATCAAAATTCCCTTTTAGAGTAGAGTCAGAAGAATATGAATGCTGCCTACATGGGAGTCAACACCCAGAGATAACCTCAGTTAATAGAGGATGTAATGGCTCAGAAGATAAACAAAGTAGAGTGTAGGAGAATTCTAAGAAAAATAAATGAAGGGAAATAGGGAGGGGATGAAGCAGAGGATGAGTTGGGAGGAAGTGACTACTTGGAGACAAGCCAGGGAAAAATGTGGGGGAAAAAAAGGAGCTTAAAAGCCAGATACTTGTAATTGCTGGAGTAGGGGTGGGGCCATTAGCATTCACTAGAAAATCATCTCCTGCAAAGGATTGGACCCTGACTACTTCATTTAATATTTGGGATACTGCTCTTGGGATTTTTGGCTCAAGGAAAATAGCAGAAACAGCCATGTGCCAAACAGAGAAAAGCCCCAAATAGGAGCAGAAAACCTAGCAGAGACAGTCTCTTAAGAGACTTCCCTCTCTCTCTGCATCGTTTTGAGATCTCATCCTCTCCCTTAATTTTTGCCATGTTTCCTCCATTCTTTTATGAAGCTCTCCCATCTTGTCCCTTCTGATATTTCTTACTCCCATCCAATTGCCATGAGGAATAGCAATAGGAAGTAGAATAATAGTAATGGAAACAAAGATGATGATAACATATAAGATATTACATGTATTATGATTTATTGTATAATATGTACCACTATACTGTATTCTATGTATGACTGCACAGTATATTATTTAACAGTTGAGAATAAGCATATATCATTCTTAAGTGTTTTTTCTGTTTTATTGTAAGATGTGAATGGTCCCCGGATTTGAGTTTTAACTTGGCACTTGAAAGTTCACAGTGTTTTTAAAGGCATTCTAACTCTTGCTGGATCTCAGAATACCCATTCCCAAAACTATACAATCTCTGTAATTATTTTGAAATATGTATTTTCTATATTATAGCACTATGAAACTGTTAAGCAAGTTGCAATCATAAATACAATGATACTTTGTACTTTTAAAGTACCCCATGCTCTTTGAGCCAGAATTTCTCCAGGCAAGCCAGGCTAGCACAGCCAGCACTACCTGCCAGTGAAAAACTGAAATATAAAAGTTAAGAGCTTGAGCCAGTGCCTTAAAGCAGGTCAGAAATAAAGCAGGAATTTAGGGAAATATCTTACACTGGCCATTGGACTTCCTGTCCTGAGAAACATTATAAAATGAGAAAAATTCGAAATTAGAGTTGGGGAAATATTTTAATCAAGCTTATGTATTTACCAATTAAAAGCTAACATTTCACAAATAATGCCATTTAAGAGTAGCACTGTAAAGAAACGGTATGGTTTTTGTTTTAATAATTTGCTTGTTGAGCTCTCATTAAAATTTGTCATAAAAACATAAATTTTATGATTTTAGTGTAAGAATGAAGAAAGTGAAGTGAGCTTAAGAACAATTCTTAAATTTGTTTTATTTAAGTGTAGATGTATGCTGGCAAATTCCGTGCTAGCTATCATCTACCTTTTTGGAAGGGATAAAAGATCAGTTAAGATGATGTCTATAATTTTCAAGTGTTTCAAGCTTTTTTTTTTTTTTTTGAGATGAAGTTTTGCTCTGCCACCCAGGCTGGAGTGCAGTGGGACAATCTCAGCTCACTGCAACCTCTGCCTCCTGGGTTCAAGCGATTCTCCTGCCTCAGCATCCTGAGTAACTGGGATTACAGGCACACACACTACCACGCCAGGCTAATTTTTGTATTTTTAGTAGAGACAGAGTTTCACCATGTTGGCCAGGCTGGTCTCAAACCCCTGACCTCAGGTGATCTGCCTGCCTCGGCCTCCCAAAGTGCTGGGATTACAGGCATGACCCACGGTACCCGGCCTAAGCTGCTATTAAAGATTAGGCAGTGTGCTTTATATTTAAAAGACTTTGTGCAATGGTCAAACAGAAAATTCAGAGTCCTGGATCTTGTTACATAATAGGGCCAATATGAGCTGGAGATTGCTAGGCTGACATTTTAAACTTGTCCAGTCCAGAAACTGCTGGAGAACTGAAGTCTGATACTGTTGCTGGAGGGAGGGTAGTAAGGTGAGAAGGAATTAGGAATCAGAACCTGGATTTGGTCTGGTGTTTGCTGTGAAGTTGTGTCAGACCCACAGATGTGAAAACAACCCATAAATGCAAACTGTCAATGCCCATCTTTGCGCCTTCCACCTTTCACTAGCGAATTCCGAGACTGCAGACCTCAGGTTCTGTGCCTCTTTGTAACCCACAACTTTTAGCACCAGGCCAAGAGTTCATGTGGAATGAAAACTGAATTTGAAGTCAGATGACATGCATCTGGGTTCTATACTGGCTGAGTGGCCTTCAGTGAGTCACTTGACCTCTTTGGACTCTAGTTCACCTTGTATATAAGAAAGATGACATGAATATCTTGAAGAATTGTTGCTTCAATAAGTGAGATACTGGATCTGGCAGACGAGCTTTGTAAACTATGAAGTACAATGGAAATGTTAGTTACTGTTAAGCAAATAGAGGACTACTGTGTCACTCAATAACCATACACTGATGCCTTCTGCTCCTACTTGTTCTTTGCTTCTAGCACCTACCCCCAGAGAGACCTCTTCAGGAAGCTACAAAATGTATCCTGCCCGCAGGGCCAGCTTCACGGGCATGTGACCTGTGCAGTCTCATAGGTTCCCATGCTCAGAGGCCCAGTGCTTAGTTTAATGCTCTGAATGGCCTCTTAATATTCTGAATGATTTTTGAATAAGGGGCTTGTGTTTTCATTTTGCACTGGGCCTTACAGATTAGGGACCCAGTGGTGCTTGCCATTTATTTCTAACTTAGAATAAAATCCCTGATTTTAAATTCCTTGAAATTTGCTTTATTCCTATAATCTTTTGCTTTGAGGATCTCTGTGTAGCAAATAATTATAAATTAATGTATCTGGTTAAAATACTTTATATAAACTATTTTAAAGTATAATATATAATAGTTTGTATTATATATTATAGTTTATATTATATATAGTTTATATGATATATTTTATATATCATAGTTTATATTATATAATGGTTTATATCTTATATGTATCTTATATAAACTATTTTGTATACATAGAGAGTGAGAGAGTGTATCTTGCATATGTGCATTTTCTAGGTAAAGCAGAATGCAAAATAGCAACTCAGTGATTGGGATTACTACTATTTTCCATCTAAATGATCTTGATTCTGAATTTCTAAAGGAAATATTTCTTTGTATCCCTAACACAAGTGCCAAGCACATTGTGAATAGTCAAGAGAAGACAGTGGAATGTGTGAACGATACCATGTATACATGACATCATTCTCTTGTGACAGACATTCTCTTTGGATGATAAAAACAATTTCAGAGGGTGATGGTTTTATTTCATTTATTGTGGCTTATACTAACTAAAGGTATTTGACTTTCAAACACCAGTTGGTTCAGCTTTCTTAAAATTATTTTACATCATCCCATTGAAACCTTAGACTCTCTAGGAAAACAAATATACTTTGTTTCCAATCATAGACAAACCGGATATTCTTGTCAAGGAAAGTTACGCTGTTTGACTTTGCTGGGTGTGTCACTTGGCAATAAAATGATACTCAAATGCTTTTAAAGTACATATAATTTGTTTTCAATTATAAGTAAAGTTGGCTCACCTCAGATGGATCAGATATACCTTTGTAAGTGGTGGACATTTCTGCAAGGGGAGGTAAGTAGTGGCAATGTGGAACAGAGAGTTTGTATTAGTTATCTATAGCTGCATGAAAACTTGTGAAAAATGTGTCAGTCTGGTATTCGTCTTTCACACCATTTCTGAGGGTCAGGAATCTGGGAACAGCTTAACCAACTTGTTCTGGCTCAGGGTCTACCATGAAGCTGCAGTTGAGCTGTTAGATGGTCCACTGGGCTGCCCAAGTGTCCACGAGACTGGCCACTGGCTTCCACCAGAGTGAGTGATCCAAGAGAAAGCAAGACAGGGCCAAATGACACCCATAATCTCGCCTTCAGAGTGGTACAGTATCACTCCTGCACTCTACTGGTTACACACCAACCCTGATACAGTGTGGGAGGGGACCATATTAGAATGTGAGTATCGGAAGGCAGAAATTGCTGGAGACTGTCTTAGAGGCTGACTACCACAGGGTGGGTGGGCAATGTCATATTCCTGAGTTCCGCTGAATCCCCTGCAAAAGAGGGGCAATTTCCAAAGTTTATCTTCTTAGAAGCCCCACACAGCAATTTGAAGGCATGGGAGATCATTCTCTGGTCAATTTCCAAGCCCTGTCAATGTATCTATAGTAACTACTCAATTGGGAGTGAAAAGCTTGAAAGAACAAGCGTCTACATAAATGAGACCATGTGAAGTGACCCTACTTACTATGCTCTTATTGCCATGTTAAGTGCCACCAGATTGAGGGTGCAGGTTGTCTTAGAGAAAGATAAGCAGAAACAGCATGGTGTGATGGATCACCAAGCAGTGGGGAGTGCATTCCAGACTCTATACTGTGAATTTAGGGCTTCATGCCGGTTTGCAAGAATGCAAAGCTTCCTGAAGGTAGGGGTGAAGGGTTGGTGGATAACTGAATAGAGGAGATGACAAGGAGAGGTGATAGGGCCTATGGAGAGGCAGGAAGCCCTGAGCAACACAGGAAAGGGCTAGAGGCTGGTTTAGCAGCCTTACAGGCTGGGATGAGGCTGACTTCTACTTTCAGGAAAATGCATAAAGGCTCCCACCTACCTTTTACATCAGGAATATGAGGGAAAAAGAGTTATCAGTAGAGGGGAAGCCAAAGGTGTGGGCATTTATCAGCCACCCACCTTATGCAATGCACTTTCCATGGTTTTTGATGAACTCCCCACAGGACTGGGAGAAGAGAGTGGTGTTCTCTTCTTTACAGAAGCGGGTCTTGAACCCAGGATCGTTTGCATTCAAATCACACAGTATTTTCACAAAACATCGTTGCTGTTGGATGCCTCAGCTGGAACCTGTGAAGAACAGATGGGACTCCCTGGTGACTCAGAATGAGAGGAGGGACACTGTGTAGTCAGCATATGGCCATGGGGTAAACTTCCTCCTTTCTGTTCACAATCCTAGGAGGCAGACTTTGACCCTCATAAAGGCACAGCTGTCCACAATCTCTGCCCCACCTCTAGTTCTCCAGACAAACCCGGCATGGACCAGGTCCAGGGTGCACTGTGGAAGCAGGGGAAGAAGTGCTCCTGTTTCATAATGGTAGTGTTTGCTCTAAGTTACTTTAAGTTTAAAAAGTGATTTCTCTTTTGGAGATGAGAGTGGCAGTTTAAAGAAAATAATTACATAGGCAAGAATGTGAAAAGAAAGACCAAATGACAGTGTGGAAAATAAAACCAGAGAGACATTTGCTGCTTAGAGAGTGTAGTGTAGACAGCATGGACAGATAGGCTCAAATTCAGGCTCCACCTTGAAGTGGACTTGTGACTTAGAACAACAAATGTGAGTTCCAGGTCTTACCTGCTAAATGGAGACAATGATGCCCACCTCTCTGAAACACTGTGTTAAAGGAGGTAACTTTAATTAGTGCTGTAGGTAGTATGTAGTAGGTGCTATATAAGTTGTAGTTTTATTAAAGTGAGTTTTTCCCCCAACAAAATATTTACATAGAGTCCAACTATATTCATCTCAGGCTGAAGACATAACTTGGCATTCTTGGGCAAATGCCTAATAATGGTGTAGTGTGCACCCACAAATGCAAATTGTGCATTCTTAGTTACATGCATATCGTGGTGATGGGAAGACAGCTTGGACTAGGCAGGAGACATGCATATTCCCCAGAGTTGGAAAAACACACAGAGAACTAAGATGATTTATTTATTTAGAGACAGAGTCTCACTCTGTCACCTAGGCTGGAGTGCAGTGGCATGATCTTGGCACACTGCAACCCCCACGTCTTGGGTTCGAGCGATTCTCTCACCTTGGCCTCCCCAGTAGCTGGGATTATAGGCGTCCACCACCA
This sequence comes from Plecturocebus donacophilus, assembly GCA_004027715.1. Classification (NCBI taxonomy): domain Eukaryota; kingdom Metazoa; phylum Chordata; class Mammalia; order Primates; family Pitheciidae; genus Plecturocebus; species Plecturocebus donacophilus. The sequence continues at coordinate 13,402 of PVKP010018748.1, read as the reverse complement.
CACCCAGCTAATTTTTGTATTTTACATAGAGACAGGGTTTTATCATGTTGGCCAGGCTGGTCTCAAACTCCTGACCTCAAGTGATCTCCCCACCTTGGAAGATTAATTTAAAATATTCTGCTTAGAGGGATGGCAAGTTGGAGGAATTGGGACAGTGATGGCGTGTGGGATGGTGTGAGGGAGTGGATGTGGGACAAAACAGCTCAGGCAGAAGATGGGATGTCCTTATGGATCTGAAGATGCTTTGTAAGAATGTGTGCCATGCACATTATCAGTGGGACCCACCTCATGCTATCAGTGTGTTTGTGGCAGAAGAAGGGAGGATGGAACACAAGGTTCCTAAAACGCAGCCAAACGTGTTCCTGTATCATACCATCTTGGGAGTGTGGATGCCTCATCTCTCTTTTGACATTTCATGGTTATTTAGAGTTTAGCTGTAGCACAGCCTGCATATGTCTGATGCCTGGTGGGAGAAAGTGAATTAATTAAAGTCCCTTCATGCTGTTATTAATCAGCTTCTCTACAATTTTTATGGGAAGGCCAAGTCATCAAAGAGAAACCAAGACTTTCCTCATGGAGAGCTTGCATGGGGAAAGGAAACTAAGTTTCAGCAGAAAAGTTTAGGAGGTAGAGCTTTGGGGGACAGGGACAGCTGAGCCTGAGAGCTGTAAGAAGCTTGCCTCTGGAGACGGGACTGGGAACATCTGTGGGGTGAAGGACGCTGATGGTGGAGTTCAGCCAACCAAAAGGAATCTTATACAGCTTGGCTTTCACTATATATGTGGACTGAAAGAGCCTTAAAAAAAAAATAGAAAAGATAATGAAGAAAACAAGATTACTGCGGATCAGATTGGAAATTAGTCTCAAAACTGCTTTGTAGTTATGTCTCTATTTTAGAACTTTTGGCTTAAACTAAAGGTAGCGAAATATATAGTTTATGCTCTAATGTAGATTTAGTTTTTATCAACAAAAAATTTATGACATTACAGAAGATACAGGTTCAGATAAATATTAACCATTTATTAAACTTACCAACTATGATGTAGCAGAATATTTGCAGTTAAAATTAAAGTGAGGTACCTAAATCAATGGCTTTCAGCTTTGCAATCAACATTGAGGCATCTGATTATGTAGGTCTGATAAAGATAATTTCCTGCAAAATTCCCCCATTTAGAGTTATTTCTTACACTACCCAGTGTGCAGACATTTTGGAAGAAAAGAGCAAAGAGAAAGCTCAGTGCTGGGAGCAGTGGCCCATGCCTGTAATCCCAGCATTTTGGGAGGCCAATGTGGATGGATCACTTGAGGTCATGAGTTTGAGACCAGCCTGGCCAATACAGTGAAACCCTATCTCTACTAAAAATACAAAAAATATTAGACAGGCTTGGTGGCACATGCCTGTAATCCCAGCTACTTGGAAGGCTGAGGCAGGTGCCTGTAATCCCAGCTATTCGGGAGGCTGAGACAGGAGAATTGCTTGAGCCCAGGAGGCAGAGATTGCAGTAAGCTGAGATCGTGCCAATGCACTCCAGCCTGGATGACAGAGTGAAACTCCATCTCAAAAAAAAAAAAAGAGAAAGCTCAATGCTAATCTAGTGTAAAAGTGTGCATTTAAGTCCTCTGGTTTGTCATTTCTATGGTATATTCTCTGTGTTTAAACAAAAACATAGCAATGAAAAACTAGGGAATTAACCCCTTTTACTCATTGTAAAACAAACCATCAGATAATTTAAACCACAAGAATCTTGTCTCTCTGGCAGTTTCATTTATCTGAATACATGAATCATCCTCTCACCTCTTCACCCTCCCTTGCCTGAGCAATATGAATTTAATGATGTCCAGATGTCTGGAGGTATTTGCTTGTTTCACTGTACCTTACACTCAGATAAAGATAAGGCCTGATGGTTCATTTTTTATTATTTAAAGCCAAGGTTAATGATTCCATAAGATGCAAAACACTTGTAAAATATACAGTAAGAAAATGAATGGATGTTACATTTAGATCAAGAGATCCCAGAAGAATTTTAGAAACATTTTGGAAGTTGGGAAAGTGGAGAAAAGAATGTATATTTATTCATAGGACTTAGTGTTTACGTACAAGAAATTTTAAATATTTTCCTTCAAAACAAGATTATATGCCTGGTATCTACCACCATGATTTGTAAGTGGGAGGTTTGAAGCATAGAGACTCACATGGGATGAGAGCCTTCCTGGGGCTCATGAGGGGGAAGGCATCACACAATGGTCAAATCAGATGAAAATTGCTGAAGGCCCTGACCTTTAGTGAATTCTAGTTCTGGTATCCATAGCTGCCTCTTCCTTGTGTTGCTGGAGTCCAGTGGCTGCAATCCTGGGATGCACAGTGTTCTCAAGTTGATGTGGCTCCCAAGAATGAACCTCAGCTGATAGGACTCTTGCATTTGAAGCATGACAGACAGATACAGTTTGTCATTCCATCAAAGACAATTCCTTTGTCTTTCTGAGAGACTAGGCTTTTCCGGCCTCCCTGTGGCTAGGTATGATTTTGAGCTTGTAACTACATTCTGGCCACGGAGATGTAAGCAGAAATGTTTCACAGCTTCTAAACACCTTTCCTAAGAGAAAAACCACGTTCTTTTTCTTTCCCTACTTTGTGAACTGGAACATGGACCACTCCAGTGATGGCAAAGAGGGATGTGGAAGGCTGAATCTAGACCCTTGAGGACTTTTTAAGAATATCGTAACAGCTGTTGTGAGCTTCTTACACCTACTGATCTCATTTAGGTAAGATAGGAATGCATGTCTATCTTGTTGAGACCACTGTTATTTGAATTTTCTGTTCCTTGCAGCTAAACTAGGTAGACAGCAGGATTTCACTTCATTGTTGTTGTCCAGGCCAAGATTTTTAATACACCACTGACAATACAGAAATATGGACACATGATAGGCAAATGGGAGAGTATGGAGTTTGATCGTATTCCAATTCCGGGGATTCTAAAGCAGTTTCCTGATCCATGTCATTGGGTGTCCTGGGGTCACTCACAAGTCTCCTTTAGGGCGAGGCTGCTCCTGGTAGCAGTAAAAAACATTGTAATAAAGGATAACATGTCAGCAATTCCTTAAATATCTTTTGTTTGAAGCCAATTAAGAGAGCTGGTAGAATTCATAATGAGTTCTGCCCTTTGGGATAGTTATTTCTGAGGAGAGTTGAGAATTAAACAGATATTCCAAGTAGATATCCTTCAAAGAGGTTAGGGAATGCAGGAAAAAAATCCAAGACACTCTCATGATCAAAGAACTGTTATTCAAAATTTATAAAAAGAGAAGACAGGAAGAGTGTAGACCCTACTATTCAAATAAAACAAACTCAACAAAGATTGTTGCAAATATGGCAAAACCCCAGCTCACTGCAATTTTTGCTTTTTCTTGTGTCCTAGAACTTCTTTTATGCTGAGTATAGTAAGAATGGTTCCACGTTAGTTCCTCTCCTGAGCTGTTTGCTTGTCATTGGAACTCTTAGTCATAGTCCACATCTCATCCTTAACTGGGACCCTCCCTTTCCCTTTGCTTCAGCTAGCACAGGGGGTGGCAAACTGTGGCTCGTAGGCCTGGTCACAGTCTCTGGGATAAGAATGGTATTTATATTTTTAAGTGGTTCAAATAGTTTAAAAAATAATAACATTTTGTGTCACAAAAATTATATGAAGCTCACATTTCAGAGGCTATAAATAAAGTTTTATTTGAACACAGCTTTGCCTGTTCATTTTCACATAGCCTATGGCTGTCTTCACACTCTAATGGCAAAGTTAAATAGTTGTAACATAACCTGCAAGGCCTGAAAAGCCCAAAATAGTTATTAGCACTTTACAGAGAAAGTTTGCCAACCTCAGATCTAGCAAGATGTGACACCGTAGTTTTGGAATTCAGAAGTTGAATCCTGGAATTTGAGAGTTGAAAGACTATTTAGAATGCCTCTTGACAACATCCCTGACACGTACCTGGCCAAAGTCAGCAGTCTTATTTTTTGTACAGCTGTTCTATTCTTAGAAATATTTACTTAAAAGGGAATCCTCTGATGTTCATTTATTTAGTCCTAGTTCTACTCTCAGCATGGCCAGGGGTTGGGAAATAATAGGTGCTTCAAACTATTTAATTATTTGCTGAGCATGGTGGCTCACACCTGTGGTCCTGGCACTTTGAGAGCCATGATGGGAGAATTGCTTAAGGCCAGGACCTCAAGACTAGCCTGGGTAATTCATTGAGACCTCATCTCTACAAAAAAATTTTAAAATTAGCCAGACGTGGCGGTGCTTGCCTACAGTCCTAGCTACTTGAGAGGCAGGCTGAGGTAGGAAGATCGCTAAAGCCCGGGAGGTCAAGGCTGCAACGAGCTGTGATTGTACCACTGTACTCTAGCCTGGGTGACAGAGCAAGACCCTGTCTCCAAAAACTAAAAAAAAAAGAATTTAATGCTAACTTAGCACTTAGTATATGACAGAATTACTCTAAGAGCTTTCCAAGTAACTCACAGAACACTGTGAAGTAGAAGAACATTTTACAGGGAAGGGTGCTGAGGCACAGAGAAGTTAATTAAATTTTCCAAGCACACACATCTTGTAAGAGGCAGAGCTGTGAGTAAAACTTACTTAGTCTGGCTCTGGATTCCAGGTTCTCTGCCACTCTATTTATCAAAGAATTAATGAATCAATATTTGACTGTTGCATTCTGTGTGTCGGTCTTTCAAATATGTGGAGATGGCTACTAAAGTCCTAAGAAAAAGATTATGGTTCCTTCAAAATCTCAAGCCATATAATGCTGCAATACGGGAAGCAAAGGAAAAGAGTCTAGTTCACTTTGTTTTCTCTAATTGTTCTCATTTCTAGGTACCACCAGGATAGTAAGTGGTTTGAAAACCATTTAGAATAAAGAGAAGTAGAAGAATCTAGGGATATTTAGCCTGGAGAAGAGAACACTTATTAAGAAAATAGCTGGAGAAATTCTAGGCTTTCCATGACATTCATGAAATCCAGACCAAAAAAGAACATTTTCCCAGTGTCTACCTCTTAAGAACAAAGAAACTTATTTCCTCAAAACTTCCAGGAAAGCTTTGGTGCTAGGGTCTTTCAAGAAGCAAATGTTGAGACGGACTGATATGTGCTGAGATTTTATTAGGGAAAATGAACGTGTGAATGGAAATAAGCAGGGAGCTGGGATGGCTGCAAGAATGTCAGGCACTGACGGAAATGCAAGTGGAGGAAAGGGAGAGAAAGGCCGAGTGGAAGTGCCGTATACTGTCCAGTCTAAGCAAATCCTGGGGGAATCCTTTACTCCAAATCAGCTGACAAAGGAGTTGTGTCTCCCAGAAACAAGTCTGTCTTAGTATTCCTTAGGATTCACAAACTTGGGGACAGATTCCAAAGTGCAGCAGCTGGGGCCCTTGGTCAGTTATGCGGCTATAGAAGGAGGTGTTCCAGGTGTGTTCTCATGACTGCTGTTTCCCTCCTCACCTATCACTGGTTCATTATTAAATCAGTTCTTGTCTCAGGGGATTAATGACCTCATTGGCTGAGGCCTGGCAAGGGGGCTGGAATCTCCCATAGGCCCATTAAGTCTACTGTCTGGACTAGTTCCCCTGAAGCATGTGGGTTGTGGGGAGGAGGGGCTGATGTCTAAATAAAAATCTGGATATATTTAGGAAGGGAGAGGGGAAATCACATCTGTGCTACTGAAATTTGAATCCCTGTCTATCTGAGGGCAAACTCTGTGTTTATCTGCAACATACCACCTCTTAAAATCTACGGTGTCTACAGGTTTTAAAAGTTGTGGTTTTTGGGAGCAAGAGGATGGGGATCAAATTCTAAGCCACTGAAAATCATCCTGTTATCTATGCCATGTGTTGCCAAGCCTGGTTTTAAAAGGCTTCATAAATTGTCTATGAGCTGGCATGTTGCAGTAGAAATATAACCATCAGAATAGCTAATAATTTTAGAGCAGTAATTATGTGTCTGATGCAGTATTTTATATCCATTCTCACACTTAATGCCCATGACACCTATTAGATAAGCGTCCTTACTAGTTCCAGATTATCTAGGAGGACACTGAAGTCTTAGGGGGTTAAGGAACTTTCCTGAAAACACAGTTAAGATAACTGGCTGATTGTCTGATTGCAAAGTTATAACATCTCCTGCCCCCACTCAAAATTCTTACTCTATTCTTTCTCTAGCTTGTTTCAACAATGCTTGTAAACAGTAAGTTTGCTTTTCAGGAGCTGTCCTCTTCCAGGTGAGAGTGGGGGAGTTTTGTGTTCTCTTGGGCACTGTATTAGTGGCACTCTACCAACATGGGCTTGCAATGGTCATTGAAGGCTCTTGAGACTGGTGCAGTGCCAATGGGAGGGGCAGGTTGCCCTCAATGTCCAGGAATTGTAGGTAGCCAAATACAGTGCAGTGCTTTGGAATTACAGCACTTGGTTGACCTTGTAAAAGGAGCTGTTTTCCTTATCCATTTTGGTTGCTTAGCTATGTGTTGATCCCAAGATCATGTGGAGCTGATGTGGCACTTTAGGAACCAAAAGAAAGACAGACAGGGACCATAATAACAAGGGCCATGCAGAGAATTCCACTGGTCATCTCAGTGATAACTCATAATTACAGTAATCTTTACTGTGGGTGTGCCCTGCTTTAGGGAATATAAATTTACAACAGATAAGTGAAGGGGTGATTATTCACTTTAAAAAGGCATAATGAATTTACAGAAGGATTTGCCATAAGAGTCTTTTAAATATCAATGGAATGCAAGTAAAAAGCAATTTATTATATTTATCATGTAATGTGTTTTCAAGAGTACAACCATTGGGTTAAGGGCTGTTCACATAATTATATTTTGAAGAAATATAATTCAGATAGCTTCCACAAGATCAAATTTTAACGTGTTTTCATATATCTATACATCAAGATATATTCATTAGGGTTCTGTGATGTACAAGGCACTATACTTTAATGTATTGACTCAGTAGTTCTAGGGTGGGACCCCCAGATTTTTCGTTCCTAACAAGTCTTCAGATCACACTTTGAGTAGCAAGGGCTTCTAGAGAATCAGGCCCTCAGCTTCCATGGCTGCCCATGGTCACTGGGTGTTGTAGTCTCTGCAGCTGGAGTGAATCCCTATCGGAGTAAATGTTCCAGTCTCTAAGACCTGAGTGAGAGCACCTGGCTGGCCAAGCCAAGGCCGCACACCTGTACTTTATTCCTTGGAGAGTAGAAGCTTAATGTCTGCTTTCTTCCACTTCTGTAGTGGAAGGCAGGCCCTGCTTCCCACCATGACACACCATAGAAAAAATTCTCTAAATCCAGGAAGGAAGTTCAGATGCTGAGAATCTAAAAAGATGATAAATATCCACTACATGAACTATGTGAGTTTATATGTAAAATGTCATGTAGTTATGCAGCTCACCTTTGCATGATCCATTGTGCAGACATGGAATTCTCAGGAGCCTGGTCAGCCACAGGGTTGTAGCCTCAGACTTTTCCCCTCCAACCTCAAATGGAAACAGTGGCTCTCCTTTGTCACTTGCCATGATCACACAACCCCCCCTTCTTATCTGGCATGCAAAACACTCCACATTCCAATTGTCATTTGCTTTTTTATTTTCCATTTTACTGCAATCTTTTGTGTCAGGGAGTTTTTTTCTGGATTTAGTTTGTGAGAGTTGATGAACTCCCCTGGTATTTAGTTCATCCTATGTTAGGATTTACAAGGATAGTTCTCCAATATTAAAAAATAAAGGTAAATCCAATGCTGCAGTTAAGAAGAATCAGAAATGTCAAAGTTTACACCTGTTTGTTCCCCTTTTAGGATCACTGTCCCCATCTAAACTGTAAGCTGACTTTTATTAAAATGTAACATTTACCTTCCCAAAGTGAATTTGTCTTCCTGCAATAAGAATAGGAAAATATCACAATTTACTGCAAAAAATAGCAAATACAGAAAAAGCCAAGTAATTTTTAATAAAAACCATAATTTTAAAATAATGCCTTTCTTAAGTATACAATGCTCTAATAGAGTCCAAACAATTGGCATGAGAATTCAAATAAAATCTACTATTTTATGAGAAGAAGATATTGGATAAAGATGCTTGTCAAAGCACCACAATATAGATTTTGATTTACACATATGGTCATTCATTACTAGTCACTGAGGGGCAGGAATCATAAACAGACATTTCTTGCCTGGGAAGTGAAGATAGTAGGTTTTGATTTTAAGTTAGACGAAAGAAGGGTACTCAGGACAATCAGTCAGTTGGTTGAATTTCTCTACTTTTTAATCAGGTGTAGATATAGCCCATCAATAAAGAGTCCAACTGCTGCAGTGGACATGAATTGTGGGAGGCTGGATGCATAGTCCTAGATGAAGCATGACACCACAGGGTAGGCGGAGAAGCCTTTCTGTCTTTTCCCTAGACAAACAGGAAATGTTTAGCTCACCTAATTTTAAACTGTGGGTAACTTCAACATTCATAAGTACAGCCAATTGGAAATGCTTTGGACTGGAGGTCCCAGAACCTGATTTTAATTTTGGTTCTGAGCCAGGCGTGGTGGCTCACACTTGTAATCCAAGCACTTTTGGAGGCTGAGTCAGGTGGATCACTTGAGCTCAGGAGTTCAAGATCAGCCTGGGCAACGTGGTGAAACCCCGTCTCTACAAAATATACAAAAATTAACCAAGCATGGTGACACATGTCTATAGTCCCAGCTACTTGGGAGGCTGAGATGGGAGCATGACTTGAGCCAGGGAGGAGGAGATTGCAGTGAGCCATGATCATGCTACTACACTACAGCCTGGGCAACAGAGCCAGACCCTGTCTCAAAAAATTAAAATAAAATTAATTTTGGTTCTGAGACTCTTTCTTCATCTGAAGAGGAGAGAGTCAGAGTAAATGATTGTAATGATTTTTCCTCTAAGATTGTGTGAGTCTAATGACTAAAATGATTTATATCTACAACATGCACTGTTAAGAGAGACACAGGATTAGGAAAAGACTTTAACTAGAGATGGAAAATGTTAAGATGTCAGAAGTACTTGGAGAAACATGGGAGATATGGAAAGGTAGGTAGGTAATAAAAGGAACCTTAGTCAAAAATAACCTCTTATAGCTTCTCCCATTCCTTGGGGCTCTGGAATGAGGGATATATTTTGATACAATCATTAGCTGATTCAATGTTGTTTGCTGCTCTAGTATCTGTTTCTCAAGAAACAGATTTTCTGGTTATTGGTGGAGGTAGCCAAAGCACTGTCATTCCACGAGCAAGAGTAAATCAGATATAATATTGCAGATTCTCAATCCTTGATTTTTAAGATTGTCCTCTTAAATAAAGGACATACAATCACTATTCATGAACCTATGAAATGTGATTCAGAACCAGAGAAGCTGTAAGAATCAGGAACTAAACATTAGTTACTGCCATGAAGCATCTAAATGAAGGTGTCTGGTTTTTGTTTTTCTACATAATATTTTTCAGTGTGTTGAAAAAAGAAAATGGGGAGTCTGGCTTTCAAGAAAGTAATTGTCTTAAAATTTTCTGCTAGGTGAGAGTTACACTGATCTGGATGGATTTACTTAATTGCTTTTTGGTTTTTCTCTTGTGGCTTGAACCATCCAGTAGATCAAGCAGAAAGGAATTTTATTCTGCTTTGACACTGAAAACTGTAGCTCTGCACGACGGCACAACACGTCCTACAAGCCTACAGTGTGTTCAGGTCTTTCATATACATTATTTAGCACTCACAGTAACTCTGTGTGATTGGTGTAATAGCCCCTATTTTGATGTGAATATATTATAGCAACTCTGAAATGTATGTCAAGCTTCCCTGGGGATCCCACTCAGGTCTCCTCACTTCAAGTCAGATATATTTTGAGCTGCTACTCAGCTTCTGGACTCATCTGGAAGGCAGCTTGGCTGTGAAAAGGGAATGGACTTGGCTCAAGGGCAAGTCAAGGCACCAGCCAGATAAAGACTAAAAACACTGAGGCTAGCCCATTCCCAGGGCACAGTGTATATTGGGACCATTAATTGTACAGTGTCTGCTGGGACAAGAACTGGCCTCTCTCTCTGGAAGGCCGACTAACTGTATGGAAGTATTGTCCAAAAGAATGAATCTTCCTAAACATAAGAAACTGAAATGCTAATTTTGAATAGGTCTCTTTGCCTTACTTTCTGAAAATGAATTTTGATTTAACTAATCAGATTGATCCTATAACTTAGGGAAATTTCTCAATCTTATTTCAGTGTTAACTTTCGAGGACTGGAATATGATGGCAAATGACCACGTGCCCTGATAAATCTTGAGCTTACCGACATAAAAAGGAAATTGCATAAGCTTGAGTAATGTATCAGAATTACCAAAAGAAAACTGGCACGCAAACCAACAATTTTCTATTAGCTTGAACTGTTTGCTAGATAGGAAAGTCAGTTAAGCACAAATCTTCATATTCTAAAAAAGATTTTACTTTATATAGGTAGCTTTACATGTTATCAAGAAATGGCAGACTCCCTTTCTGATAGATTAAAGGTGTCAAACAAAGTGTTTATAATTGAACAGATCTAGGACTAGCAGAATTTGCTTTCTCAACTGTTAAATATTTCAGACCATAGATAAGACTCAGGCTTAAGATAAAAGTAGTATCTACAAATAGGTTAAAAAATTAAAAACTTGAATGAAAAAAAAAGCCCAACCAACTTTTAATTCTAAATTATTTAAAACAAACCTCAACCATGGCATATCACTGCAGTAGATATATTAAGAATTATGATAGATGCTGGTGTCTCTCCATTTTTAGACATGTTTCCATGTCATTCCACTTATGCATCATACTCTTATCTAGAAGAGGAAGAAGGACATAATGAGAATCACAGATGCAGAGCTACATGTATTTGCATAGAAAAATGTCCAAAAGTATCATTGACAAGAAAATCCAGGTTCTAGGACATTATATACAGTCACATTTACATGTATGTGTTCATAGAAAGAAGTCTCCAAGGCAAAATGTAAATCTTTAAGACAAGACTTTGTCTTCAGCAAAATATAAATAAATGGTGGCTTTCTTCAGAGAAGGGGATTTGAAATGATTTCTCCTGTCTTCATTGTGCTTTTCTGTACTATTTGAATTTTTATATGGAGCATACACTACATTTTACACTTGGAAGAAAGAAAGCTGGACAGCATTAAAAAAGCAGAGTAATCATTATTATCAGTAGTGGCAGTAGTTGATTTGAAAAAGTAAAAATCTTAACAGAATATAAAAAATTTGTAAAGGAGCTTCAATTTGGTGGTCTTGTGTTTAATTATTTTTTTCTACCACTTGAATTGTGTGTATAAATATAGGCTCTAAATGGAATTCCACCAAACTATCAAGATAAGCAAAATATAAAGATGAAATTTCAGACAAACATCTGAAACCTTAGTCTAAATAATACCAAATGTTTATCTGTTTTCTATCATGTATAAAAAGTGCATAAATGACGAAGTTTTCATTTGTCATGCAGACATTGTTAGAATTATTGAGCTACAGCCCAGAGAGAAGGGAAGGAGGTAAGGGCATTTAATTTTACTCCTGCTTTTTCGGAGACATTTGTAAGCAAAAGAAGTAACAGGGTCAGTGACATCTCAAACACAAAGGACGTTTAAATGCACAGGACATCATCAGATGTATGTTTCAGACCTAGTGAAAAAAATTCAAACAGCACTTTATTGTTAGAAAAAGATTATGCAATGTTCAAATATCAGTTTGATGCTCAAGAGATACAGGGATACAGGAAAAAAACTGTTGCTTCCTGCTCTCAACTCTACTCTCGCAGTCACTCAACACTTCTGATACCAGGTGTGTGGGTGTTTTTCTCACGTACCAACCAAAGCAATTCTGCAGGGAATTCTCCTGTGGACACCGGCTGGGTATGTTCTAATTCAATCTAATTATGATACTGTCTACCTAGAGACAGCATCAGATAGCACAGGTTGATGGCTGAGTCCCACAAGATTACCCACCTCTTCAGATGCCAGTCACAAGCAAGTTATGACCTGTGCTTCTGACCCATGGCACCTCCTTGGGTTTGATTAATTTGCTAGAGCAGCTCACAGAACTAAGAAAAATGTTTAACTTATGGTTGCTGGTTTATTGATATAGAATATAATATAGGGCACAGATGAACAGCCAGATGGAAGAGATGTGTGGGGTAAGATTTGAGGGAAGAGGTGGGAGCTTCCATGCCTTCCCCATATGTACCACCCTTAGGGAACTTCCATGTGTTCGGCTATTTGGAAGCTCTCTCAACCCTGTCCTTTGGGGTTTTTTTTATGGAGACTTCATATCTAGACATGATAATTACCGTCATTGGCCACTGCAGATCCACTCAACCTTCAGCACTTTTCTCCTCCCCAAAGGTTGGAGAGTGGGTTGAAAGTCCCAACCCTCTCATTCTGTTTTGGTCTTTTCAGTGGGCAGGCCAATCCTGAAGCTACCTAGGGGCTGACAGCTACTAGTCATCTCATTAGCATACAGGGACACTATTATCATTCTGAAGATCCCAGAGATTCTAGGAATTGTGTGCCAGGAAGCCAGGAGAAAGACCAAAGATACATGTCTTACTAGAAACCACAGTGTCTCAAGAGGTTTAAGATTTAAATGGTTATCTTTCACTATATTCAGAAATTTAGTTTGCAAGAGTTTAATGTTAAAGATTAGCAGGCAACTAGAGAGAACTAGATTTTGGATTAAGCAGGAACAACTCTGCTCCCTGCCGATTTATTATTCTCTGCCATGAATGAGCATTGGCATTAGAAAGCTAAACCACGGAACACATACAGAATATTAGTATTCAGTAAATAATCATGATTGCAGTCACCAAGTGCAGACAGTCTGCAGTGGGAGTGTTCCCGGTCTCTTTTAAAATACTGCAGCTGTTACATTAATGGGTGAGAATCCAGGGTAATATCAAGGAACAAAGATTGTTGAGTTTGATTAGTTCTAGTGGATGTCATCTTCAAAATGCGACTAATTTGATAATAGCAAAGCATTTCTGAGGGAAGAAGGAAAACAAGGGTAATGTTATGTAAATAGATACATTATTTTCATCTCTTTGGATGAAACCATTGACATAAACCATTCTAGAAGCAAAATGAAGCAAGGAAGTGTGACATGAGTGAAGCAGCCCTTTCTGTCTATAGCTAATTGCATGGTGGGTTGACAGCTCTGGGCCAGGGAGAGTGGGCCCTAAGCAGGCTGTCTTCCCCCTGGTAATTGCCATAGTAGCTCTCATTTACGGCATGTTTCATGTATTCCACGGCCTTTCCTAGCTGTTTCACATGGATTATATAATTTAATCTTCACTGCCATCCTGCAGAGTAAGTACTATTATCACTGTCATTT
>PVKP010018747.1:0-43717 GCA_004027715.1 Plecturocebus donacophilus | reverse complement strand
TGGAGAAATAGGAACACTTTTACACTGTTGGTGGGAGTGTAAATTAGTTCAACCATTATGGAAGACAGTGTGGCAATTCCTCAAGGATCTAGAAATAGAAATTCTACTTCACCCAGCAATCCCATTACTGGGTATATACCCAAAGGATTATAAATGGTTGTATTATAAAGATACATGCACAGCACACATATGTTCATTGTGGCACTGTTTACAATAGCAAAGACCTGGAACCAACCCAAATGCCCATCGATGATAGACTAGACAGAGAAAATATGGTACATATACACCATGGAATACTATGCAGCCATAAAAAAGGATGATTTCATGTCCTTTGTAGGGACATGGATGAATCTGGAAACCATCATTCTCAGCAAACTAGCAGAAGAACAGAAAACCAAACACCATATGTACTCACTCATAGCTAGGTGTTGAACAATGAGAACACATGGACACAGTGAGGGGAACATCACACACTGGGGTCGGTTAGGGGGCGGGGGCTAGGGGTAAGACAGTGGGGGATAACATTGGGAGAAATGCCTGATGTAGGTGACGAGGGAATGGAGACAGCAAACCACCATGGCGTATGTGTACCTATGCAACGGTCCTGCAAGATCTGCACATGTACCACAGAACTTAAAGTACAATAAAAAACAAATTTCTATAACATTTTCAACTATTTACTGCTTTTTGTAGAAATATTATGTATTTTATATAGAAATTGTATCTTCCCTGAACCAGCTAAATGTTCTTATTATTTTGAATATTGACTGGAGAATCTTTTGCACATTTTTCATGGAAAATCATATCATCTGAAAATTACAATTTTGTCTTTTTTTGTTTAATCTATAAATCTCTTATGCCCTTTCCTTCTCTTATTATGATTATGAAAACTACCAAGACAACATGAATAGTATCAGTGATGACACAATTTTGAGGAAGATAAATTATATTTTTTTATTCCTAGTTCACTAATTGTTTGCTAATTGCTTTTATTATAAAACGACAGTGAATGTCATTGAATGTTTTTCTTGAATTAATTGAGACAACTATTTTTATCATCATTTGTCTGTTAATGTGATGAATACTTAAATATATTTTCTATTGTGGAACAATTGATCTATACAAAAATAAACACCATCGGTAATGTTACTGCTGAATTTAATTTGCTTAACAATTATCTTGGAAGACTGACCCAGATAAAGAGATTGAGTATTTTAATTTTGCATCTACATTTATAAATGAAGTTAGACTTTGTTTTCTTATTATGCTCTCCTTATAAGTTTGGATATCAAGGTTATAAAGTTTCACTACCTTCAAAAAATAGATTAAGCAATTTTACTTCTTTTATCATCAGGGAACATAGCATAAAGTCAGAATTATCTGTAGGTTAAAGGGGCTTGCAAAACTCCCTGGTAAGAACTATCTGGGCTTGATGCATTTGTGGAGAGAATTAAGTGGATGTGAATTGTAATTACTGATTAAATGTTTTAACAGTTATTGGTCTATTCGAGTTCACTATTTTTTTCCTTACATCAGTTTTGGTATATTTTATTTTAAATAACCCAATATATCTAAACACAGTCACAAAATTGATCATAATGTTCTCTTTGGACTTGGAGGGTAAAAGAGATTATATCTATCATTTGGCTCCATGTTCCTCATAATATTTTCTTTTCTTTCTTTGTCTTTCACTTGATCAGTTTTCCAGATGTTTGTCTAATTTATTAGTGCTTTCTTTTCTTTGAACTGGTTGCTAGTCTTGTTAATCATCATAATTGCTTCCTACTTATTTAATTTCTTCTTTTATCTTTTATTATTCCCTCCTTTCTGCTTTTGTCAGATTCATTGTTTTTTTTTTTCTTTATCTGGTTCTGTAGAAAAAAGTTGACATTACTTTCAAGCTTCTTATTTTATTTTATTTTATTTTATTTTATATAAATAAATTCACTTGAGTACTGCTAAACTATACTGCTTTATGAACTTCCCTACAAAATGCTTCAAGTACTTCACAATTTTCAATTTGTTGTGCTTTTTTTTGTGACTTTTTTATTTCTTCTGTAATCTATTATTTAGAAGTTTTTTTTTACTTTCCAAACATTTTGGAATTTTAACTATTGTTTTCTTATTAGTATCAATTTTATTATATTATGTTCAGCAAATGAGAAATTCATTTTATTATTTGGGATTCATTGGGAATTTCTTTTAGCCTAATACGAGACTGTTTTGTTTTCTTTTGCTTTTTCGTTTTTGGAAGTAGGGGGATGGTCTTTGTTGCCCAGCCTGTAGTGCAGTGGCACGATCTAGGCTCACTGCAGTCTCAGTCTCCCAGGCTCAAGAGATCTCCTCATCTCAGCCTCCCAAGTAGCTAGAACTACAAATGCAAGCCACCATGCATGGCTAATTTTGTGTTTTTTATAGAGATAAGGTCTCACTATGTTAACCAGGCTGGTCTTGAACCCCTGGACTCAAACAATCTTCCCACTTCAGCCACCCAAAATGCTGGGACCACAGGGCTGAGCCAATACATCCGGCCAAGACTAACTTTTGTAGATGTGCTATGTGTCCTTGAAGAGAGTGTATTTACTATTTATTATCTGATTATGTGTGTGTACAGTCTCGTGTGTGTGTGTGTGTATAAGTATATATATCCTTGAGTATATATAAACATATATATATATGTCATGTGCAGGTATCATCAAGCTTGTGATTTGGGCTGTTACATAATATTTAAAACTATTCAGTTTTATGAAACACAATTTTAAAAATGAATTGTTATTACTTAAAACTCATTAAATACCAAAATTGTTTATTTACAAGAAAAATGTATTGAACCAACACTTTATAAAAGCACAGTATTAAGTATCAGGGGTAACATAGGAAATATCACACAAGTCCCTGCCATCATCAAGCTTATAATACAGTTGTCTCCTCAGTTAGAAGTCCATAGTATCCTCAAGAAAACTAATGTTAACAATGATGATGATTAAATTTCATGGAGCTCTTATATGCCAAATATTGTTCTTAGCACTTTACTGTTTTAACTCATTTTACCCTCATAATAAACTGATGAGGTAAATACTATTTTATAGGGGAGAAAACTGAGCTGAAGAAGTTGGCTGCTCAAGCATCCTGCTAAAAAGTGGTGGCTCTCTAAACTCAAAATGTGGAATATTAGTCTTTTGATCTCAACTACAGAATCTTCACCAAAATTATGAGACTAAGGGACATCCCACTGTCCCATAACACCACCCTGGTACAGAATTTTAGTTTATAATGATATGATCATACAGTGGTCTTCCCTGTAAGTCATTACAACTAAAGAAAATTTTCTTTTTCCCTAAATTTGCACCTTTTTCACATCCTCTTCATAAAAATTAAAAACGGTCACAATTGAGACTTTAGTGTCACTTTTGAGACTTTATAAAATTTGATACACTCATTGATTCAATAATCCCTTTCCTTAAAAAAGTACAAGAAGTCACAACTTTTAAGTAAAAAGTATGTATGATCTTCTATGTATGATTATATTAGGAAGCCAAAGTCCTAGAAGGCTGTAAAAGTCTCGCGGTTCAAAGTCCCAGGGAGTCAGAGGTGGAGTTGTACCTCCACAGATTTTCCAGTTAATTTCTTTGTTTGATCTTCCATAAAATGCAGATGGAGATCTGGCACCTCAGCAATATTGAAGACTAGCTTAAGTAATGTCTATTAAGTAACATAGGAATATTATTTCTTCAAAAAGAGGTTAAAATAACAAGGTTTTTTTTCCATTGATAATTTGATTCCCTCTTTAGGAACACAGAGCTTCCATCTGGGAATATGTACAAATCCAGCAAAATAGAGTCCTTAACAAAGTTATTTAAAATTTGATCTCCTTAAATGTTATAATCCTCTTAATTTAAATTTGATTTCTGTTTTTCCACATTTTCTTGGGTTTGACTCTTAGAACAGTGGCTTTCAGAGTGTGATATGGGGAGCCCTAGTCATGTAATACCAGTGCCCTTGGGGCTACCTAAGTACACAGGTCACTAGACAACCCAGCTGCTGCAATCCCAGGCCTCCACTTCTTTCTCTTCTCATCCAGAGCAGCTCTGCTTTCATGTGTGGTAGACACTAGACTGAGGAATAATTGCATGGAAGAAATGGTTCTAAATCAGCTGTTTTAGACCATCTAATCAGCTAAAATGCCTGCTTATCTAAGAATACACCTTTTATTGTTAAGCCTAAATAGAGCTTAGTTTTACAGCAATAAACTACAGTCTAGTGTCAAAGGCAAAAGGTTTCCTTCTCTGAAAGAAAACCATTTCTTAGACAATACAGAATAAACGTTATACAGTGCTTCACTTATTTATTTGATGACTTACATAGAGTTTATTGCTTTGAGAGCTGGATTGGAAACATCCTCGATAAATACCCAAGAGTACCCTAAAGAAATGGTGTAATTCATCCTGAGCTTTTACTTATTTCTGACATCTTCAATTTACTTGGCTTTGGTCCTGATACTTAATACTTCATTCCACTTCTGGCTGACACAAATAATATATAAATACTCATAAACACACACAAGTTATTTTAAATCCACATTAGACCTGTGAATCGATTCAACAAAAGCAGGATTTTGTGGTATCCTGCCTTTAAATGCTTTTGTTGTGCCATGTATTAAATCACTAGGCATTTAGCATTCCTCTAAGATATGTGTTCAGAATCAAATCTCTTTCTGGTAATGGTGCCAATGTCAGTATTGAACAAGAGTTATGGACGTGAGCTCTGAGGTTTGAATATTGTCTCCTTCACTTACTAGCTGTTAAGACTCAGGCAAATTCACTTCCAAGTACCTCAGAGGCAATGTTACCTACTTCGTAGGGCTGGTGTGAGGATCGAAAGCAAAAATACCTATAAAACATGTGGAAAATTATATGCCATATCCTCTGTATGTAGTAATGACCCAATCAACATCAAGTTGTGGTGCATGATTAGTGTTGTGAACTGTGTTATAGGAGACTACTAATTTCTGTAGTTTTGGTTTGCTAAGAATGAGGCATAATTTGACCTGAAGTAGAACTAAATTTGTGCTACAATGAATTGTGGTTTATAGATACAAATACATTTGATTACACAATAACATCAAAATTTTTAAATTAAGAAATGTTAATAAGTAAACATTAACATTTTGGGTTTTTTCAAATTAATATTTTTGTTAATATTTAGTTTTTGAAATCTCATAAAGGTATTTATTCTCTACTGTTTTCTGGGACTCAATCTCCCCATTTGGCAATTACTCGTCTTCAAACATTAGCAACACTCAAACTCCTCTTTTGTCGTCAGTTTTGTTTGATTTCCTTCTGTATGTCATCTCCTGTATTCAAAACAAAAATAATAAAATTAAGAAAACATAAAAGATGTTGTTAGTTCTGCTCAACCAGACTTTATTTAGCAGAGTGTGGACACATTTTGATTAGGCACCTTTGATACATTTGTCAATTCTTCTTTCAGTTCTGGGACTATTGACCCCTGCCTGTGTATTACCATCCATCACCCTGTCCCTGAAAATGAACACATTTTGAAGAATTATGCCACCTAATAAAAGTTACTCTGCCTCTTCTGTCAAGTGCCAAGAAAAGGTCTGCAAGCCGTATGAGAGGAATAGAGAGAAGGAAAAGAAAAATATTTGCTGTCACTGTTAAATGATAATCAGAATGAAGTACATTTAAATGATATCTGAGGTTGAACTACTCTGGAATGAAACAATATTGACCAAGTGACAAGTGACATCATTCAAGTATCATATACTACTTGATAGTTTTAAAATAATTTTAGAGAAGGCATTACCAAAAGGTAGCAAGGCCAGAATGCTTGGCAAATCATTGGAGGTGCTTTATGCCTGCTTGGCTATCATTAGTGGCTTTAATAACTGACTGGCTCTTAATGAACCTACCTTAACTTCACCTTCAAATAAGGTTTTCTGGTCCTCACCCTCTGAACTTTGAACAAGTGTAAAAAGGTACTCCTGTCCTCAATGAGTATTGCCTCCCCAATCTTAAATATTGACAACTCACTGTGCACGGGCTCATGTGACCCAACTGAATTCATCTTCCCAAGTCCTATAACACAGGGGCACATTCATTTTTTTCTCCTATTTTCTGTATTTTACTAGCAGGAAAGTTTATATTAATGAGATTTCTATCTATAGAGGATTTTGCTACTTGAAGATAAGTTTCTTTCAAGTAAAATTTAAAAAAAGTAATACTGAACACTTAACTGTAATCCTTGTTGTTCTGATATCATTATTAATAATGTTCTTTTTGATCATCAAATGCATCCCAGGTGGGGTGATCAATTAGTTGGTCACCATATTTATATAGCACCTACTAAGTGTTCTATGCAATTTACATAAGTTAACTCATTTAATCTTCACAATATCTCAATAAGGTAGGTGGTGGCCAGGTGTGGTGGCCCATGCTTGTGATCCCAGCACTTTGGGAAGCCAAGATAAGAGGGTCACTTGAGGCCAGGAGTCTAAACCAGCCTAGGCCATATAGTGAGACCCCATCTATACAAAAAAATTAGCCAGAGATGGTGACAAATGCCTGTAGTCCTAGCTACTCGGAAGACTGAGGTGGGAGGATTATTTCAGCCTAGGAGATCAAGGCTGCAGTGAACTATGATTGTGTCATTGACTCCATCTAGCCTGGGTGACAGAGTGAGACACTGTCTCTATTAAAAAAATGGGGGAGTGGTATTAATAGATGATGTTACTATTGCATTTAAGAGATAAGTAAATCAAGGCACAGGGTGTTTAAGTAAATTGCATAAGATAAAACAGAAATAAACAGAGAAGATAGAATTCAAACTCAAGCAATCTGGTTCCGTATATTTGCAGTC
Organism: Plecturocebus donacophilus; assembly: GCA_004027715.1. NCBI lineage: Eukaryota > Metazoa > Chordata > Mammalia > Primates > Pitheciidae > Plecturocebus > Plecturocebus donacophilus. The sequence goes on along the minus strand of PVKP010018747.1, from coordinate 36,838 downwards.
TTATTCCTCATGCCATTTTGTACTCCATAAAATTTGATATTTGTTCTCTTTTTCTCTTTTGATGTATTTTTCAAAGTCACTGTGGTCATAAAGAAAACCTTTGGGTATCCCCTAGAAACAATCTGTACTCAAACTTAGGCCCCCAAAAGCTCTGATGCCTGGGGCGGTTTTGATCCAAAGCTTTGAAATTAGTCATCTGAATAAGAACCTTAGTGAATGGAAAAAGAAAGGTATGAGAGAAAGAATTTGGTGGGGAGAGGGAAGAAGAAAGGCACAAGTACCTTCATCAGACATCATTGCAGGAAACCAAGGATATATCCTCCCCGGGGCCATGTTGTAAAATGGGTGGTGGAAATCAGAGAAGAGCGTGACTTGACATTTGGAATTTGAATATGACTGAATTGCATAGCAAAGGGAAAGATTTTCATGTTTAGGTAAAGATTATGATGTTTCAGCCAAGAGAGCATTCACTACAAGAAGATACTTCATAAATTTGACTTTTAAAATAAAAGGAGAGACAGCTCTGCTCTCACTCCCAGCTCTGGAAGCCAAGGTCATATTTCTCAGGCTCTGTCAAGAAACACCCAGAGATGTCACCTCTGAGGTCTTGAGTCACTTAAACCTGTTGCAGAAAGACAGATTCATATCCAGAGAATTGTGTAAAGAGGACTTTTCAGTTTCTTTAAACTTGGTCCAAGGAAGGATGAGTGCTATTCTGTTTCACTGAAATTCTTATTTTAGCCTTTCGAGCTTACATTTCCAGACTGCTTTGGAAATGTTTCTGTAGATATTTAAAAGTTCAAGAAGGGCATGATGTCCTCTGTTTTTCACTAAGTCATATCTTCCCAAATCCTAATATACTGTTAAGATTCAGTGTCTCCGGTTAATGAAAATAAAATGACACCACAATTATATCTTTAAAATGTCAGACATGATTTATTCAGGAGTATATCACTCTTCAGTTTTATTTTAAACAATCTTATTTTGTGTATTTTTGAATAAATATTTTGTGTGTTTTTCTTCCTTGCCAGATTCAGTACTATTATTAACAATAGTTGACAAGTGTATAGCACTGTTTGGAATTCAAACTTATTCTTAAACTTTAGACTTCATATTACCCTTTCAACATAATTATGAGGTGTGTTAAGGGTCACCAAGACCACCCCCCGGAATTGCTGATTTGCTAGAAGGACTCATATAATTCAGTATATAGTCATATTCGTGGCTATGATTTATTACAGCAAAAAGATACACTGAAAAATCAGCGAAGAGAAGAGACACATGGGGTAAAGTCTGGGAGAAACCAGGAGTGAGCTTCTAGAGTTCTCTCCCAGTGGAACCACACAGGATATGCTTAATTCCCCCATAATGAGTTGTGACAAGTGTGAAATGTCTACCAGGGAAGCTTGTTAGAGACTCAGCACCAGGGTTTTTGTTTGGGGCTAGTCGTGTAAGCACCCTCTGCCTGGCACATACACAAATTCCAGACTCCCAGTAGGAAGGGAGGAGTTCAGCACAAACCGTATTGTTTGTATAAGCATTCTTGGCACAGTGAGACACTCTCATGAGGAAATAGTGGGAATTCTTTTGAAATCTAAGTTTTCAGATGCCAGGCGAGGGCCAATTTTGTAAGTACCCTTTCTAAGGATAGTAGTCAGGCTTCCTATGTTAGCTCTTTTCTGCACATGTCTTATAGTTTGGTTTTCTACAAGTAAAAGTAACTTAAGTCAAATTATTTTCTCATATACACGAGTTTATGGATGGAAAAAAACTCCACTTATCCTATCTCCCAATCCAATATTTTTTTCAGTAGATTATACAATTGTTCAGAAAAGTATTCCATATCTGAGTAAGACTGCTCCAAATAAACTGAAGTGACTGATAATCAAGGGTGCAATTCTAGCTTTTTGTCCTTTATATATGAACAGGAAAATTAATGCCCTCCAGATCTGCCCTTTTCATTATAACTTTCAACAATGATGGAAATGTTTTACAATCTATACTGTCCAAAACAGTAGCTACTAGTAATATGTGACTATTGAGCACTTGAAATGTGGCTAGTGTGAATGAGGAACTACTTAAATTTGTTTATTTTAATTAATTTTGATTTCAATAGCCATGTGTGGCTAGTAGCTAAAAGCACAGCCTCAGATAATTTAACTTACTTCATTAAAGCTAAATACACTAAGATTTTTAGGTTGAATAGTTCCTGGAACGCTAGTTACCTTCTGATTTACTGAGGGCCAAACCAATACCACAATACGGTCCCACAAATGTTTTGATATCTTGTGATCTTAATCTAAACTTACAAGGTTTACCAAGAATAAAGAACATTCTATCACCACCAACTAGATTGTTTTTTTGTTAAGCATTATTTTAAAAGTAACCTAGTGTATGGAGGCTGGCTGTGGTTCATCTGCAGAAATGGTATTGATTGACAGCCTCAGGAAAAGGAACAGCCCAACATTTTGTAAATATCAGCTCACAAATCTTTACAGTTACTGGTAATTATACCAGAAAGGATAGAAGGGAGAAAAGGCAAGAGCCTTTTGTAGCCAATGAAACAGATAATAAATATCAACTTACTCAAAATACTGTGTTTGGAAAACATACTTTTGCAATATTATATCACAAAACTACAGTAGAAAATAATTTTGTTTATATGCAAGGCATAATAAAAGATGGTAACATATCAAGTAAGCAGGATCATTTTTGAAATATAATTCAAAGCTCTATTTTTATTTTCTATGCCAGTGTAAAAATCACAAAGTTTTCTTTAAGTTAAAAACAAAAAACAAACAAATGGCATCCTGTGGCCTATTTACCACTCCTGCATGGTTTTATGACTCACACTCACCTTCTGGAAAAGACTTTCTTAGCCCTACTAGAAATGCTTCTGACATCAACCTCAAGTTCTCTTTTATATTTTATCTCTGGTTCAGGTTCAAACTGCAGAAGAGAAAAATAAAAACAAAATGGAGGAACTGAAGGTAGAAGAAAGGGCCTGAGATTATTTTCCTGAAGAGAGGTTAACACCAAGAGTGAGGAAATGTCTTTACAGAAAAATATAAAAATATTAGTAGTAGAAAAAAGGACTTCCAAAACTTATGAAGTGAATTTGGTAGCCTAAGGAGAAAATAAACTAAAGTTTACATAATGTAAGATATTTTTAAGGGAGAAGACAGAAAAACTATACAAATTAATGTTCACCCTACTGATGCTAAGTTCGCTAATAACTGCAGTAGGGAATAAGAATAAAAAGGGAAAACATGACTAAGTGCATTTTATTCTCTCTATTCTTAAAGTGCAACAAAGCAATATTACTCATGTGAAAAATACTTTTTTTACTAATTTTTTAGTACAGAAAGCAGCATTCAAAACTAGGAAGTTCGATTATAGTGACAGTCAAGTGAAATTTCATTCTCACAGATGTAACACAATAGCATGTGGTATTAAAACCCAGAAATCTATGACAAGTGTTAGAAAAGCTGAGGTTAAAACCAAAGGTTTCTTTATGGCAGAATTATTTAGAATCCTTAATATGTTCCCACGCATTGTAAATGCTCAAGAGAGATATTTGAGTTTCATTCCTTTGTTAACTTTTATAGGTAAAGAACTATTTTTTTTCCTTTGGAGTATATTCAAGGACTAGCGTTCTACAAGAAACATTTTGGAAAACATTCCTCTTATTTAGTAGTTCCAAATCATTTTCATTGAAAAAGGGTTTCAGCATCCTTTCTCACTTGCAGTATCTGGATATATTATCACAGAAGAAAAGTAAACATACAGCTAAGAAAGCTGTTGCCTGTGTCCCTGACTGAAAACTTGCCCTATTAATTATGAGTTGGAAATGACTTAATGTTTTCAACATGGCCAATGATGTAAAAAAAAACAATTTTATTTATAGCAGTAGAAAGATAGCCTCATCCATAATCATTAGGAGTCTGATATGGTTAGGTTCTGTGTCCCCACCCAAATCTCACCTTGAATTATAATCCCCATAATCACCATAATCCCCACGTGTCTAGGGAGAGACCAGGTGGAAGTAATTGGATCTTGGGGTCAATTCCCCCATGCTATTCTCATCATAGTGAGTGAGTTCTCAAAAGATCTGATGGTTTTATAAATGTCTAGCATTTCCCCTGCTTGCACTCATTCTCTCTCCTGCCACCCTGTGAAGAGATGCCTTCCACCATGATTTTCAGTTTCCTGAGGCCTCCCCAGTCATGTGGAACTATGAGTCGATTAAACCTCTTTTCTTTATAAATTTCTCAGTCTCGGGTATTTCTTTGTAGCAGCATGAGAACGAACTAATACAGTAAATTGGTATCACGGAGAGTGGGGTGCTGCTATAAAGACACCCAAAAAATGTGGAAGTGACTTTGGAACTGGGTAGCATACAGAAGTTGGAACAGTTTGGAGGGCTCAGAAGAAGAGAGGAAGTTATGGGAAAGTTTGGAACTTCCTAGAGACTTGCTGAATGGCTTTGATCAAAATGCCGATAGTGATATGGACAATGAAGTCCAGGCTTAGGTGGTCTCAGATGGAGATAAGGAACTTCTTGGGAACTGAGGTAAAGGTGACTCTTGCTATGCTTTAACAAAGAGACTGCCAGCATTGTGCCTTTGTCCTGAAGATTTGTGGAACATTGAACTTGAGAGAGATGATTTAGGGTATGTGGCAGAACAAATTTCTAAGCAGCAAAGTGTTTCAAATAAGGCGGAGCATAAAAGTTTGGAAAACTTGCAGCCTGACAAAGTTATAGAAAAGAAAAACCCATTTTCAGGGGAGAAATTCAAGTGGGCTGCACAACCTTGCATAAATAATAAGGGGTCAAATGTTAATCATCAAGACATGGGGAAAATGTCTCTAAGGTGTGTCAGAGACCTTCACAGCAGCCCCTCTCACCACAAGCCTAGAAGCCTAGTAGGGAAAAATGGTTTCCTGGGTGGGCCCAGGGCCCCATGCTGTGTACACCCTTGGGACATAGTGATCTGCATCCGAGCTGCTTCAGCTCCAGCCCTGGCTAAAGGGGCTAACGTACAGCTCAGGCCACTGTTTCAAAAGGTGCAAGCCCTAAGCCTTGGCTGCTTACACATGGTGTGGGGCCTGCAGGTGCACAGAAGTAAAGAATTGAGGTTTGGGAACCTCCACCTAGATTTCAGAGGATGTATGGACATGGTTGGGTGTCCAGGCAGAAGTTTGATGCAGGGTTGGACCCCTCATGGAGAATGTCTGCTAGGACAGGGCAGAAAGGAAATGTGGGGTCAGAACACCCCTCTGGTGCACTGCTTAGTGGAGTTGTGAGCAAAGGGCCACCATCCTCCAGACCCCAGAATGGTACCTCCAGTGACAGTGGGGTTGGCATGGTGTACCTGGAAAAGCCACATGCACTCATGCCAGCCTGTGAAAGCAACCAGGGGATGGGGGCAGTTTCTGCAAAGCCACAGGGGCTGGAGCTGTCCAAGGTCATGGGAGCCCACCTCTTGCATCAGCATGATATGGATGTGAGACATGAAGTCAAAGTAGATAATTTTGGAACTTTACGTTTAATGACTGCGCTGTTATATTTGGGACTTACGTGGAGCCTGTAGCCCCTTTGTTTTGGCCAACTTCTCCCATCTTGAACAGGTGTATTTGCCCAATGGCTGTATAACCCCATTCTATCTAGGAGGTAACTCACTTGCTTTCAGTTTTCAACAAATAGTGCTGGAAAATGATAGGCAGAAAAATGAACCATAACCTACACCTCACATCTATAAAGAAACCAATATGCTCTTATATTTAAAATGTGAAACTATAAAACTTGTCAAAAAAGCATGAAAAAATCTTCAGGATCCGGGATCAAGAAAGAAGTTTTTACACTTTACACTGAACTGACAATCCAAAGAGGAAAAATTGATAAATGAAGCTTCATCAAAATTAAAAATTGTGGTCCTGTGAAAGACCATATAAATAGGATGGAAAGACAAGCTACAGACTGGGAGAAAAGATTTGCAAACCACACGTCTGACAAAGAATAGTATTCAAAATACATAAAGAATTCTGAACACTCAATTGTAAAGGAAAAAATGTGAACAATCCAACTAGAAAATGGTCAAGAAACAGAAACTGACATTTCACCAAAGAGGATACATAGATGATAAATAAGTACATGAAAAGATGATCAGCATGACTAGCCGTTAGGAGACGCCAAATTAAAACAGCAATGAAATACCACTACACCTATGAGAATAACTGAAATAGAAATTCCTGACAAGACTAAATGCTGGCAAGGATGCAGAGAAGCTGGATCACTCACATATTGTTCATATGCATGAAAGGGAATGTAAAAGGGTGCAGTCATTCTTAAAAAGTTAAGCAATTTCTTACAAAATAAAATGTGTACTTACTATATAACCCAGAAATTTTACTCTTGGGCATTTATTACAGATAAATGAAAACTTATATCCACACAGAAAACATATACATGAATGTTCACTGCAGTTTTATTTTTAATGGTTAAAAAGTATTAAAAACTCTAATATTATTTTACAAGTAAATGGTAAGCAAAACTGTGGTACATCAATATCATGTAATATTACTCAGTAATAGAAAACAATGAACTATTGATACTTCCAACAACTTAGATAAATCTTCAGAGTTTATGCTGGGTGAAAAAAATTAATCCCAAAATATTATATACTGTATAATTTCAAATACACATACATATATTTATGCATATACATTTACATATGCATATATATATTGAAGTAATAAAATTTTAGAAAAGGAAAGCATATTAACGGTTGCTAGGGTTTAGGGACAGAATTGGGTGGGGGGTTCCAGGAAAGGATGAGAGCAAAGCAGGTATCTTTATTAAAGAACAGACAAAAGGAGGGATCCCGGTAATGCTGGAATGGTTCTGTATCTTGATAATGGTGAGGGATACATGAACCTACACAAGTGATAAAATTATATAAAATTAAATGCACACATACACAAATGAATATAAGTAAAACTGGCCAAATTTAAATAAGATCAGTGGATTGCATCCATACCAACAATATCCCAGTTGTGATATTGTGTCATAATTTTGCATTATGTTACACCTGGGTAAAGGGTATATAGGCTTGCTAAGCTTTATTTCTTACAACTGTATGTAATCTACAAATGTCTTTTAGCTTTTTTTTTTTTTTTTTTTTTGAGTGGAGTTTCACTCTTCTTGCCCAGGCTGGAGTGCAATGGTGCGATCTCAGCTCACTGTACCTTCTGCCTCCCAGGTTCAAGCAATTATCCTGCCTCAGCCTCCCAAGTAGCTGGGATCTGGGATTATAGGCACCATCACCTCACCCAGCTCTGTGTGTGTGTGTGTGTGTGTGTGTGTGTGTGTGTGTGTGCGTGTGTGTATGTGTGTTTAGAAGAGACAAGATTTCATTATGTTGGTCAAGCTGGTCTCAAACTCCTGACCTCAGGTGATCCACCAATCTTGGCCTCCCAAAGTTCTGGGATTACAGGTGTGAGCCACCATGCCCAGCCAATCTACAGATTTCTTAATCAAAATTTCAACTCACAAAAAGCACTATGTTGCTACTAATAGTTACTGTTTCTCTACCACCAGATCAGCAACACCTAGACTGACCAACTATCTCAGTTTTGCTAAGACTAAGGGACTTCCTGTGGTGTAGCACTTTCTGTTTTAAGACTGGGATAGGCTCTATGTAGAAACCTCTAAATATTCCACGAACAAAATACAAATAACATTAGCAATAATGAACAAATTTAGCAAAGCATCAGGATAGAAAATCAACACAAAAAAATCAGTTGTGTATCTATGCACTAGCAATGAAAACCTAAAAAATGAAATTAAGAAAACAATTTCCTATCCAATTGCATTAAAAAGAATAAAATACTGGCTGGGTGCAGTGTCTCATGCCTGTAATCCCAGAACTTTGGGAGGTCGAGGCAGGCTGATCACCTGAGGTCCAGAGTTTGAAACCAGCCTGGCCAACGTGGTGAAACCCCGTCTGTACTAAAAATACAAAAAATTATCCAAGCATGGTAGCACATGTCTGCATTCCCAGCTACTCAGGAAACTGAGGCAGGAGAATCACTTGAATCTGTGAGGCAGAGGTTGCAGTGAGCCGAGATCGTGCCACTCAACTCCAGCCTAGGTGACAGAGTGAGACCCTATCTCAAAATAATAATAATAATAATAATAAAATACTTAGGAACAAATTTAATTAAGAAGGTGAAAGATATACAGTGAAAACCAGAAAACCTTGCTTAAAGAAATTAAAGAAGACAAATAAATGGAATATATCCAATATTGATAGATTGAAAGAACTGATACTGTTAAAATGGCCTTACTACCCAAAGCAATCTACAGGTTGAAGGTAATCCTTATCAAATCCCAATGGGATTTTCTGGCAGAAATAGAAAAAAAATCCCATTCTAAAATTCACATGGAATCTCAAGGAACCCCAAATAGGCAAGATAATTTTAGAAAAGAAGAGCAAAGTTGAAGTACTCACACTTCTGATTTCAAAGCACATTACAAAGCTACAGTAAAGAAAACAGCATAGTGTTGGCATAAGACAGATACACAAACCAATATAACAGAATAGAGAGCCCAGAAATAAGTCTTTTATTGTGTATGGTCAAATTATTTTAAACAAGGGCACCAAGAATATTTAACTGGGAAAGGACAGTCTCTTTGCAAACAGTGTTGGGAATACTGGACATCTACATGCAAAAGAATAAAGTTGGGCCCTTATCCAGCACCATACACAAAAATTAACTCTCTGCAATCTTCCCTTGCCTCCACCCTTCTCCAGAAAGAGCTAGGTAGACAATTCTTACTCTTTACTCTCTTAACTTATAGGGATGGTAGCCTTGTTGTTCAATAAAAAACAGACATAGATAGATAGATAGATAGATAGATAGATAGATAGATAGATAGATAATTTCTCACTGGACTGTGAATTCTTACAGGCAGAAGATTCTTTCTTGCTCGTGTTTGTATTACCAGTTCACAAAATGATTGTTGAAGGAATGAATATATGAATTGAAGAGGCAAATCAGAACCAAAGTATCAAGATGAGTATAGTTTCCTTCATAAAGGATTTTCCACATTTATCTCTAGATATAACAACTGCTCTTACACATTCTATCTTCTATGACAAATAAGATAAGTTTCAGTGGATCTCAAAGCTAATTTTCCAAGATGGAGCAAATACACGGCTGGACACAGCTGGATGGACAAACTGCTCTTCTCACCTTTCCCTGGCCCATCCTGTGACAAAAACTGTAATGTTGTATCTTCTCCTCCACCCAGATTTTCTCTCCACATTCTGTAAAATGATTATACCATATTATAAATTAATCACTTTCTAAATGTCTTGTTCTTAAAAAATTAAAAAGTGTGGTTTTAGTTAGAAAAAAAAGCAAGAGAAAAAAATTTCTCTTTTTTTTCAAAAATTGAATATGAGTTTAAAATTTCTTATGATCAAATTCTATAAGCAGAAAAGTTATTCCTTAAGGGCTCAGGGCTTATATTTTGTAGCCTCTGAATCAGGATTAGAATTAATGGCTAGTATTCTGTCTTAACCCTATAGAATCATTTCTTTAAATGACATGCTATTAGACTCTTACCAGCAAGACTTTAGGTGAGGACTTTTTTAAATTTCACAATCTGATAATGAAATGGAATTATAAAAATGATACAATTTGGAGTTTTTTATTTAACTTTCTATTACAATGTATGAAAAACACTTTTTCCTGTGTTAAACTTTAGAAAATGTGCCAGCATTTTTGCTTGATACATAACGTAGTGAATATATCATGGTCAATGGTATCAGAGAAATGTGATTATAAACATAAAACCTACCCCAAATATCAAATCTATAAATTTCAAATCTACCACTAATTAGCTGTTAACCCCAAGGCAATTTATTCACCCTATTTGGGCCTCTATTTCTTCATCAATAAAATATATTTGATAATATCAATAATATTATTAAGAAAAGTAAATGCTATAGTACACATAAAGCATGTGGCACAGTGCCTACCACAATAGATGAATATTACATTTCATTATATTTTAGTAAAACTCATGTACTGAGGACTAAATTTCCTAATAAGAAAATGACTAACAGAAATAAACTGTCAATGGCTGAAATAGGGATAAATATATTGTGTGCCATTTTTGTATTATCTTGACATAAATTGGCTGAAATAGTGGCATACAGTCAAGACTAATTTTTTTATTACCACTCTTTTTAAAATAACTGACAGAATGTTTTAGTTTACATGTCAAAAGGAAAAACCAGCGGGCTATTCAAAGTGACTGTCATGTTTTCAAATCATATTTTAAAAGCCTATCCAGTTTAATTTGAATTTTATTCATTTTGTTTTATAGCACAAAAGTAAAAGCTTTAATATAATCACTAACAATTCTCTTTCAAGACCCAAATTACTGTCCTTTGCCTTATGATATTACAGCCAAAGTTTATTAACTTTTTAGGCCCTTCAGTGTATTGTATACATTGCCAATACTGTTCTCAAAAAAAGCCTGCTTCAGTATGTACCTTAATATCAACACATGATAATGATAAACCTGGAGAGTAAGGGGATAGAGAGAGGAAGAGAGAGAGAAACAGCTCTAGAGAAATTTGGTGGATTTCTTGACCTTACTTTGGCAACTTGAAAAGAAAACCTTGGAGGTTTAAAGTTTTGTTCCAGGGAACTTACGTGTGCTGAAGCTGATACTTGGGATTCTGAGCCATTCCCTCTAGGAGTTAAATATGTTCAAAGAATCTTGGCTCTCTCATGATAAGACAGCTTTGAAAAATAAACAAAGAGAAACAGGATTTTAACTAAATTAGAAAATATTTACTACTCATTTTTAAGAAAAGGACATGTTTTGAAATAATCTTAAAAAAACAACTGTACAGACCCCAGTGTGTGATGCTCCCCTCCCTGTGTCAATGTGTCCTCATTGTTCAACACCCACCTATGAGTGAGAACATGTGGACCTGAAGTACAATTGAAAAAAATATTAACTGGGAAAAAAAAAAAAACAGTCTTCTAACTCTTTTCTCCACCTCTCAAGAGTCTGTCCCAGTGTGGATCCATGTAAGAAGCAACAGCAAACCAAGCAAAATGCTTTCTAGTAGCAAAATGGAAGACAAGAGTAGACTGTACGGAGAGGTTTTTTTGTTTTTTGTTTGTTTTTGAGATGGAGTTTTGCTCTTGTTGCCCAGGCTAGAGTACAATAGCACGATCTCTGCTCACTGCAACCTCTGACTCCCAGGTTCAAGCGATTCTCCTGACTCAGCCACCCGAGTAGCTGGGACTACAGGTGCAGGCCACCACGCACAGCTAATTTTTGTATTTTTAGTAGAGACAGGGTTTCACCATGTTGACCAGGATGGTCTCTATCTCTTGACTTCGTGATCTGCCTCCTCGGCCTCCCAAAGTGCTGGGATTACAGGCATGAGCCACTCACTGTGCCTGGCCTGGAAGAGTTTTTTCAGACAAGTCCTCAGCTCCCCCTGCTATGTAGGATTAATCAATATGTATTAGTCGAATGCCTGGACCCTTTCATTTCTGTAGCTAGATTAAGAATTGTAATATGTAAGATGGCCGACTACTAGCAGCTCAGGATTGTAACTCCCAGAGAAAGCGCACAGAACGAGAGGACGCCACATTTTTAGAAAAATTTTTGTTGCTTATGGACTAGGATTCCCAGTGGAGGAGCCCCATGAGTCGCCAGTGTGACTCTTGTGGCCGGCGTGGCGGTTTTGCCCGGTGCTTTGGCATGGCGGTTCTCGGTGCAGAGTAAACGGGACTAGCTTCCCTTTTGATCAACGTTTGGATCTCCAGGAAAGCGAGTCGCCCATTTACATGCAAGAGGGAAGCCAGACCAGAGATCCCCCGAGCAGAAAAGCACCACGAATCTCAATGCCGCGGTTTTAGCCAGCACAGTGGGTTGCTCAGATTTCGGCATTGGGAATCAACAAGTTGGACGTCCACTCAGAGACCTAAATTGAAAGTAGGTAATTACAGAGACGACAGGTGGATAAAATTACAATGACTGGATGGAACCAGCATAAAAAAGCTGAGAATACCCAGAAACGGAATGCTTCTCCTTCTACAGGGGATCACAGTTCTTCACCATCAAGGGAACAAGGCCTGATGGAGAACGAGTACGTTCCAATAACAGAGATGGGCTTCAGAAGGTGGATGATAAGGAACTTTTTTGAGTTAAAAGAACATGTTCTAGCCCAATGCAAAGAAACTAAGAACCTTGAAAAAAGGTTTCACGAAATCCTAACGAGAATAGACAATTTAGAAACGAATATAAGGGAATTATTGAAACTGAAGAACACAATAAGAGAACTTCACGAAGTATGCACAGGTTTTAACAGGCGAATTGATCAAGCAGAAGAAAGGCTATCAGAGGTCAAAGACCTACTTAATGAAATGAAACGAGAAGACGACATTCGAGAACAAGAGTAAAAAGGAATGAGCAAAGTCTCCAGGAAATATGGGACTATGTGAAAAGACCTAATTTACGATTGATCGGTGTACCTGAATGTCATGAAGAGAATGAATCTAAGTTGGAAAATATTTTTCAGGGTATTATTCAGGAAAACTTTCCTAACCTAGTAAGGCAGGATAATACTCAATTCCAGGTAATCCAGAGAACACCACAAAGATATTCCTCAAGTAGACCAACTCCAAGACATATAATTGCTAGATTTACTAGGGTTGAAATAAAGGAGAAAATTTTAAGGGCAGCTAGAGAGAAAGGTCAGATTACCTATAAAGGGAAGCCTATCAGACTCACAGCAGACCTCTCAGCAGAAACCCTACAATCTAGAAGACAGTGGGGGTCAATATTCAATATCATTAAAGAAAAGAATTTTCAACCCAGAATCACATATCCCGCCAAACTAAGTTTTAAAAACAAAGGGAAAATAAAATTTTTCACGAACAAGCAAGCACTCAGAGATTTCATCACCACCAGGCCTGTTTTACAAGATTTTCTGAAAGAAGCACTACAAACAGAAAGGAACAACCAGTATCAGTTATCTCAAAAATTCAGGAAAACGTAAAGAGTATCTCCATAATGAAGAATTTACATCAACTAATGGGCAAAAAAGCCAGTTAGCATTAAATTACAATATTGAACTCACAAATATTAATATTAATTCTAAATTTAAATGGATACAATGCCCTAATCAAAGTCACAGACAGGCAAATTGAATAAAAAGTTAAAATCCATTGGTACATAGTATCCAGATCCAACTCGCAACGATACGCAAAGACTTAAAATAAACGGATGGAGGAAGATTTACTAATTAAATGGAGAGAAAAAAAAAAAGCAGGAGTTGTAACTCTTGTCTCCGATAAAATAGACTTTAATAGCAATAAAGACTAAAAGAAACAAAGAAGGACATTACATAATGGTAGAAGGATCAATGTAACAACAGAAGTTAATGATTATAAATACATACGTATCTAACATAGGAGCACTCAAATACATAAGACAAATTTTTATTGACTTACAAAGAGATCTGGACTCCTGCACAATAATGGCGGGAGATTTTGACATCACATTGTTAATTTATAATACACCCATTCTGAAAGTGACTATGTAACAGAAAGTGAATTACTCTTTAGTATTTACATAGTCTCTCACAGACTTAAATGAAATATTGGTTGACTGTTTATTTTCTTCCTGTATTCCTTTCTGTCTCTGTTGTTAAGTATAATTGATGGCATAAAAGAGGTTTTTGATATATTCTAGCCTGGGGAATAGAGCAAGAATTCTGTTCTCTCTCCCACTTTTTCTTTCTCTTTCTTTTTTTCTCAAAAAAAAAAGAAAGAAAGAATTGAAGTCAATTCTAATATATGTGCAGGTACAAAAATGCATAAATATTAGCACTTAAAAATAAATAAATAAATAAAAAATATTCATGTTAAGGGGATTCAAAAAATTATAATAGTTTTCATCATGACAAAAGAGAGCAGCATTGCCTCAATATAACATCAAGACAGTACTGCAGTGTACCCCGCCCCCTGCAGGTCTTTGGCCAGTGTCACCTCCCAGAGGCTTCACCCTCCTTTCCAGAAAAAAAAAAGAGAATTGTAATATAATCATTTTCTGAGAATAAGCATATATTAACAGATGTTACTGCAAGAAATATATTCTTATGTGAACAGATTGAATGTATAATGTACTACTTGTCAGTTGAAAATAAAATTATGAAATTAAAAAAACAGTACATCAAATTAATTTTTACAAAGAATTCTATACTATCATTCTGTCAGAGAAGTGATAACTCTCTTTAGGATAAGTGGAAGCATAGCTACTTAGTGTCAAATATCTACAAATACACTATTAAAAATCAAACTGTCAGAGTTCATTATTAGGGTGCCACTTCTCCAACATGAAGTTCTATATTTGTTTTCTACCAGTAATACTTTCTCTCCTTCCATGCTTCTGTAGCTACAGGAAGAATGAAACACGTACAAGACCAGGACCCTGTCATTAACCTCTAATACATCCTAAAAACACATTGTAAATATGTGTCTTTTATTTTGCATATGTGTAGCAGATCTGAATCCCGAGAGAGTACAAGGCACATAACAGGGAACACACATGCACAAATCCTCTAAAATACGTTAACAACCAGACTATCATTCTACCATCCTTACTGAAAATCTCTTGTAACACCTTCAGTCCAAACCCTGGTGTACTCATAGATGTCATTCCATGTTAAACTTTGTTCCAAAACCAGATATGGCCATTTTGGTTTCTAACTAGTTGTTCTAGTCACATATACTCTTATGAAATGCTGGTATTCCACCAGTTAAGTGGATCCAAATGCTTCAGAAAGTACTGAATTTTTTTCAGGTCGTAAGAGTAGGGGGAGAACGGCTAATAAATAGAATTTTCTCTATGTTTCGTTTTCCTCAGCTGTTTTTTCATATACCTTTGGAACCTAATATTTATCTACCATGATATTCTCACCATATTGATCCTTTTAGCAATTTCTGGAATGAGCTACATTTTCTTTTATATTTCTTCATCTTTACACACACTATTCTCCTTGCCTAAAATGTTCTATTTTCCTTTCTTATTTTCCCACCCTCTCTTGTTCTGGCAAAATTCTTCTCACTCTTAAAGTGACAAAATAGCTGCTGTTTTACCCAGCCTCCTTTTCTGACCAGACCCTTCATCCCCACAAATCTGGTTCAGCTATCTGTCTCAGATGTTCACTGGACCAACTGTATCCCAGGATGATTCTTCTGTAACGTCACTACCTGCTTCCTATGGTTTTCAATAGGTGGCAAGCTCCAAGGTGATACTGAGGAGTGGTGTCCTCAAGAGCTATTTATATAATACAGTCCCTCAGTCATGTAATACAGTGGTCTTTCAAGAGATGTTTGTTGAATGACATGAATGAGTGCTAAGAGATGACAAAACAATTGAAGAAACTGAAGTGGAATCTTTTTTAAAAATGTTGGAAAGAATTGATCATTCAACAGCTTTTCCTCTGTAGATGCCTGTGATCATGATCTTTATACTGCATACAAATTCTGTAACTATTTTTCTCCTGAGAAAAGTGCTCTAAATTTAATTTAAAACACAATTGCCTGGGATTCAACCACATAAAGAAGCTTTGAAAAAACACTAGCCCTGTTCATTTCTGTTTTTTTATTTTGTTGGCTCCACTATCAACTCTGTCCTGGGCACACTTCTATCTGACTCTAGCTGCTTCTGTAACCTTCAAATATATAAAAGCTAATAGAAAAGATAAGACACTTTTAACCACAGAACTCTTACATTCTTACAAATAGCCTTATTCTTCATATTTTCAGCCTCAACTGCAAAGTCTTTAGAAAGAACAGTCTACACAGGGTAAAACTAAGAACTGGGGTCATATAAGATCATCATCACAGTTGCATATCATTCCATCTTAACTTCTCTATTCCTCCAAGAAAGAAATTTCAAATAATTCTCCACACATTGAAGATCCAAGTGGTAATATATTTTAAACAAAGGTATCAGTATATGTTATTGTTGTTTTTTCCTTTGAGGGAGAAACTATTTACAATTTTATTTTCCTTTTTGAATCTGGAGAATTCTTAAATATTTGGAAAGGGGCTTTTATTAAAGTGCCCCTTTAGTTGACATTAACAATAGCTATGAATATCACTCATTTTACATATGTGAGAACTCTGACCTGGGACAAATATGACTATTAAAATGCCTGAGAATCTTTAGGAACATATTTCAAGAATGAGAATAAGACTGTTAGCGGCAGTGCTGGTAATGGTGTCAGTGGTGGTAATGCAATGGTGGTTGAGGTCACAGTAGTGATACTAATGTTGGTTAGTCGTGGTGGCAGTGTTAGCGGTTGTTGCTGGCTGTAACGGCAATGGGGTGGTACTAATGACTGTGGTGATGGTGGTCGTGGCAATTGTGATGGAGATGATGTCAAAATGATGGTTGTGGTGACGGTGGTAATGGTGGCAACATATTAATGGTTGTTTGGGGCGATGATGGTAATGACAATGGTGGTGATTGTGATAACATTGGTGGTAGTGGTGGTGATGATGGTTATTGTGGCGGTAATTATAATGGTGGCAGGCTGACAGTAGTGGTAGTAGTAATGGAAGTTATGGCATTTGTGGTTGCTTTTTGTGGTGGTGTCAGTGGTAGTGATCTTTCTGTGTACTATTTTAGAGACTTGACATAAGACTAAGAGGGTGGCTTTTGAGCAAGACTTTGACAACGATTCTCCATGGATATCCAAGAGAAACTTAAAAATCAATGAATACTAACCAAATTCTTCCATTTATAACTTATGGAGCTTCAGGTCCTCAAGGAACATTTCTCCCTGAATGCCATGTGGCATTTGTCCTTTTCTCCTAAGCTTCAGAGCCCACATATCACACTTTCATTCACCCCTTGCATTATTTGTAGATAAAGCAAACCAATTACCATTTCATCTAAGAAACCTCTCTCTGGCACCACTCTCACCATAGTTCACCAAGCATTTAATCGCAATTGTAAACTACTTATCTACCTCTCCAACAAATAAAAAAGATCCTTGATGTCTGGCAAAAACTATGTCTTTTTATTTTGTACTCCCAACATCTACCACAGTATGTAAATGTTTCTTGAATGCCTGCATGAAAGAAAGCATCTCCCTGTAAGATAATGGGCTTCTTTAAGAGAAAGAAGTATATATTATTTACCTTTGTAGTTTTCTCTCTGTTTATCTCCCAATGCTTTCCACATAGTGGGTTCTTAGTAATAGTCAAGGTCAAATAAATACAAATATAGTTTTAATATTCATTTGATTCACAAAATACTACTGAAATAGGAGAGGTACTAATACCCCAAGGTCCTTCCATTCCTGAAATTCAATGGTGATATGATGCTGGTAAGCTATAATTTATATGAGAGAAGGAATATGACATTCAAGAATGTCTTTCTTCAGTCACACATTATTTCAGGAGCAAAGTCCAGACTGAGTCCAGGCCTTGCTGCTCCCTTTCTAGTGCTTCCTTTACAAAAGCATATCGGGTTATATCTCACTTCTTTCTCTTCTTATGGGCCTTTTTATGCAGTATTAAGTACTTATACAGAAAAATTCTTCTAGAGTAAAATGAAAACTTAATAGTAGTTAAACTATTTTTGTTTTTAGAGCCCAACTTCTCTCCAATTAAAGTAGAAGCAGTCACCTTGGAAAATAATACCTGCAAAGATATAGAAAGAAGTGATTTGGTCCAGATGGTAACATTTGGCAGTTGCCAACATATTCACATGACCAAAGCTTTATACCAAATCAATTCCATCACATCTTTGCTTGGAGATGGGCTGAAAACAAAAATATGGTCAATTCCCAGAGTCATTATAGTTTCTTTGATGTGTAGATTCTCATCCATTAGGGATACAGTAGTGGGACCAAAGATCAAAACAACTGCTCTTTATTATCCTTTGCTTGTTCCCTCTGACATTGCTTGCTGAAAGAAAAGGAGGTGAATGATTTTCAACCTGGACTCAGTTCTCCTGAGAAGATTGTGGTTTCATGAGCCTGAAAATAGTGCAATCATTCCCAAGATTACTTTGTCCAACAGAGTTCTTAGGATCTGCTAGTCCCAAAGCAACACTCTAAAAGCCATTGCTTCCAGGAGAGCTAGTTCAACCAGCAGCCAAGAGTCGACCTTGATAAATACAATTTTAATATGCACGAGAAAATCAGGAAATTGCAGACTCTTGGTTTTTGTGGTTTTTATCATACCAAGTTCTCTTCAGAGAGCTAAAGAAGAGCCAGTAATGTGTCAACCTTTCCATCAGAGTCCTGCAAAAAGTCCATCTTGAAGAGACATTTTCCTGTCAAGTACTACTGTGTATCAAATGTATCCACACTTGGAGAAAAAAGCGAAATGTATTTGAAAACAAAGAGAAGAGTCTGTAGCAACACTGGTAGAGGACAAGGTTTATAAGCTGGCCCAAAGTACTCCAAATCTACCATAAGGGAAACATCTGACAGAGAAAAATGTGTGCTGGCTATTTGTTTGATTGTAATTTCAATGAAAAATTGAAACCGTACTTCCTTTGGATTAGGCTTCCCTCATTCACCAGAAGGAGGTTTCTGTTAACAACCATGGACCATGTTAGCATCCCCTGCACTTCTGCTTTCAGGCTGCTCGCCCATAAGTATACATGGTGAGCTTTAGATGCCTTCAGATGGAAGAAACCTCCTCAGTGTAGCCAGAGGTGGTAGAATGGTTTTCAACATGTTGAGGGCTGAAGTGCTTGCAGTGGTGGCAAAATGTAGACATATGCCTCGCAGATGCAATATTAATTAGACGAATAACTAAATCCAAAGGGTTTTGCTCCCTGAGAGATAATAAGACCCTCTTGATGGTAGAAAAAAGCGGCCCATATCTTGCCTATTATAGAATGCTGAATGGAGGGAAGATACTTCAATTCATTTTCCCCAAGAGATATGTATCTTTATTTTTGTTGTAGAAAGGAGAATGATACAAGGGAAATGGTTGTGTTCATGTTTTTTAAAAGAATAAATTCTTTGGTAAGGAAAAGCAATGCATTTGACCCCAAAGAGTCCTTCACAGTGTGTGTTTGCAAAGAATACCAGAACTGATTACAGTGTGTAAATATCCTAAGGAGTCAGTCAGAGTAGTGATAATTAATGTGTTTGAAGATTAATGAGCTCAAGATCAGTATATGGAGAACACAGATGACAATTTATCAAATATAAAGGCTGGAAGAAGGAATTGTTTTGTGTGTGCTTTTATTTATTCATTTTTATTAAGACTACTGCCTGTCCTGCATGACAGTTCCTACTTGCCTCTTTCAGAGGGCTCTGACCATCCACAGAAAAACATAGATATTAAGCTCTTGTGACTAGGCGTTTCATAGAAAAATCCATACTTGAGACAGAGAAATGATCCTATACTGCAGTGAAGTTACTTTACTATATAAAGAATTGAATTATTTGGGAGCATTTGCAAGAAGAAACACACAGCTGGTGGGGGAGCAAGAATGCATCTGAAGGTTAATTCCTTATGAAAGGACCTCCGCCAAAAAACCTTCTGTAGAGTGTGATGAAATACACTTTCCCTAGGTAGCTCCAATTATGTAGGAAAATATCTAATGTCACCCTTCCATGTCTACATTTTATGTAAGTTCCCAGAGGGCAGGAGCTACATGTCCCTTAAGCATTGACTTTATTATCTGGCATAGGACCTATGCTCAGTTAATAGAATCAATCAAAATACTCTTTATATAAACTCTGTTTTGTACAATTAAAAGAAAGCATGTAAATTCAGAATCCTAGAGTCTTTTTAATACAAAAATCATTGGCTTGCTACAACCAAAGAAAACATAGGTAGGTTTTTAGATATTACATTAAAACTATCTCCAGCTCCACCAATTCCAGTCCAAGCCTGATTTGCCTTTTAGTATTGCTTTAGTGGGTAGCCTAATGGCTTGAAATTATCACTTTATTTCCAAAGAGGCTAAATTATTATGAGTGTGGACAACAAGAAGATTCACTTCAGTTAATCCAACAGCTGTTTGTATAACAACTTGTAATAGATAAAACAAGAAATAATTCTTCACAAATCTCTGAATGTTCTGAGGTAAAAGTCATGCAGGCTACAAAAATTCACATATATTACTGGCTATCTCATTTTATATTGTTTAGAAACCATTCTTCAAATAATAATGAGCTGTTCATCCATGTCTTCCTTGGTACCCAAACGCAAGGCACAAGCCTTGGGAGGAGGAATGGTATTATAGCTTATATTATACATGGCCTAAGGTGGAATTTTATTCCTCTGCGAATAACAATTATAGCTCTACTAGGTCACTATCTTGCCTGTAGGCAAACATCATATGATTGAAAACTTGATTACCTTGGACAATGGAAACTGAGAGATGATTGCTATACAAAAGTTTCACCTTTTCAATGTACAAGGCAAGCTGAAGAATTGGAAATAGCCAGAAACATAGATAATAGGTGGTTTCAATGTGTAAGCACTGGACCCACAGCATAAACATCACCACTACCATCATCAGGAAACTGACTCAAAATGTGAATTCTTGGGGCTCCTCCAGCCCTATTGAGTTAGAAACTCCAGAGACAGAGCCAAGTAACCTAATATTATAAAGGCCTCCAGGTGATTCTGAAACTTGCTATAAAATTTGAGAACCACTGCTGTACACCAAGGACAATTCAGAGAATCAGTACCTGGGAAAGAAAGACACTTGCCAGATGGAGAAGATTTAAGAAAATGACAATATCAAAAAGATGAAACAGTATAGTTGTAAACAGTGGATTGACTAACATAATAATTTTAAATTGTGAATTTTAAACATGTACCCAGTTTTACCTATAAAACAATGCTAGTATTGCATTCAGTACTTTTGAACTACATTAATATGGAGTAAGGTCTAAAGTTTTAGAATTATGAGAAAATATGATATTTTACTTATTTGGGAACCATATTTAATTAAATTTCAAGTGTTAGAAAAAAGTTAAAGATCAAGAACCTAAAGAACAGCTTTAGGGATATTTAACAAAGATTTTTTTCTTAATAAATTCTAGAGCTTAGTAATCAAAGTCTTTCTCCATAAGTGAATTGTTCTAAATTATAACAAAGAATTTAAGTTAGCTAAGTACAATTGTTGGGGAATAAGATGAGTGACACAAATAAGATGCACAATCTTTTAAATTTCTATCTTTTGAGTGGTATAAAAGCATCCACAAAAGTGATTAAATGGCAAAGATACATTACTTTCAAGTTTATCTTTTGATTTCAGGCTATAAGTTTATAAATATAATTTTCATAGAAACATATATTTCCAGGCCTATAAAACTCGATAGGTCTTTTCTTTCTGAAGTGAGTCCAAAAAAGCTTAAGGTTGTTGCTTAGAGATTAAGCATGTAAGAGACAATACACCAGAAAGTATAGTTTAACGTGGTTTCAATGTCTTAAACACTTAAATTAAATATAAGCCCTAGCTTATTTCTTCCTAGCTGTGTGTCTTAAGATAATTCTTTTAATCTTTCTGAGACACATTTCTTACTTTTAATCTTCATGTAATCATAACCTTTGTCAAAAGGTTGTAAGTTTACATGAGATAATGCATGGAAAAGTTTTGGTAAAGTTTACTTTGTGTACTGTAAGAACAAAAGGTATGGCTTTAAAAATCTAGAACATTAATATGCTTTAAGGCAGGTTCTTTTAGAATCATTTAACATAAGAACTACATGCTATCAAAATATTACAATATTTTCTGAAGAATATTTAATTTTTGATCAGTAAATTAAAATTTTCATACTCTGTTTCATATAATGGCTAACTTGGTTTCTTCTGAACTACCTTAATAAATTTTTTTACATAGTAAAAGGTTTAATGGGATGGAATTTTCATTCATAAAGAGTAGCCAAAAATGACTATGGTAAGCATTATTTTGGCTTGTGCTAATACCAGGGAGCAATTGTAAAGGGAAATCTTTGGCCTTCTATGTTCACTTAGCAATTTATAACCCAAAATAGAGATACTGGAAGAGCTGTTTTGCAAAATCTCTGTCCTTCCAATATGTCCAAGGGCCAAGGTGATGTAGCCTCTGGGAAAAGGAGACATTTGGGAAGCTGTAAACAGAACTGCAGCCTAAATGTTAGGTGACCTGGAACCACAGATATATCATTTCATACAGACTTGCCAAACAAGAACAAAGGTCTTAAGACACAAATACAGCTGAGAAATGAGTTGATCTGATGAACTTTTGCATGAGATTCCTGGTCAGAATAAAATGAAATACAAGGAGACCTGAGAGATTTATTGAGAATCCTATTAAATCTTTACCACTCTTTAGTCTCCAGAGAATCTATTTATCTGAAAAAATGTGACATATAATCTGGTTCATTCAACCTTTCCGTGCTAATTCAACTTCCACGAGGAACACTGCCCTCTGCCTCATTTTGCTGGTGACAATAGTTGATGAAATGTCCCGTTTAAAGGTGATGTGCTGGGAAAGGGTAATTCTCCTCCAATAACCTAATATTTATATGAAATCCTGGCTTTGTATTCTATGCTATTGAATTTTACAGTGAAGAGTAATTTTTACTTTGGGAGAAAATCCAAAATAAAGAGACTTGGAAAATAGGACTTGCTTCACTCTGCAGGATAAGAGAGGAGCTTCACATTTGCTGAGAGTGTACTTTCTTAAGTAGTTACACATGGTTTGCATCTGTTAATCTCTTGAGCACCCTATATCTTTAGCATTTCACTGCTTAGTGAATTTTTCATTAGTTTTAATTACAAAAGAAAAACATCCTTCCAAAATGGCACCTTGTAACTTGTAAGCCCTGCATCCTTGACTAAGGTAAGTCATTCTGTGGTTATTAATAACAGGAACCTCCTAAAAAGAATGTTAATGATTTCACATCATTTCATTTAGCAAATATTTATTGTGCAGATATTAGGCTAGATGCTGGATACTTCTTAGTTCTTCTCATTCTTACTGTTTATTAAACATTCCCTCTATGTATTGACGTTCCTTTGACTATTCATTGGAGATGTTCAAAGACAGTCTCTTTCTAGTTCATATATGACTGTATATTTAAAAGCCATAAGTGGAAATAACACAGGATGAAAAATAGCACGTCTGGGTTCTAGTCACAGTTCTGCCACCAAATTGCTGGAAATTATATTACACAAGTCCCTTAACCTGTACAATCCTGGATGTCCTCCTGAGTAAAGTAAGTATTTATACTAGAAAACCATGAAGGTCCTTTGGTTGTGTGAGCTCCTCGTAGAACAGGGCATTGTCATGACATATTCTGAAATCTCTTTCTCCAAGGACAATTATGCTCCAGACAATTCCTATGCAATATTTTTATTTCAGCATTTGCTGACTGATAGGAGGCATGGATCACTTAGGATAGACTACAGAGCCATAGACTCAGAAATTATTTTCATCCTAAACTGTGACAACTACTTCCTCTATACTCAGTGTCAACTCCATTTCTCACCTGAAGGTTAACTGTTCTATGGTCTAAATGTCAGCTGCACACAGGTTGAACCTCTGATGGCTGGGCCCGGCTGTCGGCTGAGAAGCCAGTTAGAAAATATCTGGATCCTGGACATTGACTTTGGGGCTTTCTGATCCAGAGGGAGGTATCAAATGTTATGTGGATCCAGCAGTAAAGCCCTTCCCAGCATAGCTGGGTTCCCATTGTAATTGTGATGCTATAAACAGGATAGTAGCTGTCTTGGTGCTGTGTACCTCAACATTAAAGTTTAGACTGGTCAGAATAATCCAGGGGGAGAAAACTTTTGAGGCCCTCCCAAATATAGCTCACAGCTGCCCCTATCCCCACCCCCACCCAGGCTGCACACAGCTGCTTACAGCCTGCCTAATCTGCTCTGGACCGTCCCTGACATACACTTGAGTCAGCTCCTCTTGGATTTGTGGGGCCAGAGGGAAGCGGAGAAGGGGACAGAAGAGGGAAATGGGGGTTTTCCTGTCCTGTGTCCTCAAGGGGTTATCATATGGATAAGTTTGAGAGTTCTTTCAGTGCATTGTACAGGCTCACTGTATTTTTCAGGATGAAAGAAATGATACCCAATATGCTTAACAATAATGCCTCCAACATTACTGAAATAAGGTCTGTGACTTGGGCAGATCCCTGGAGAGTTGAGTCAATCGTGAATCTCCTCCCTGCCTTTCACAATTCCCTCCTAATCTCTATATCATGGGGCCCCACTTGCCAGGCCCTACACCCCTCAGCCTCTCCCTCCCCAAACCCTGATCTCTCACCTCCGTTCTGACTCACAGTGCCTCTGTCTCTCCCTGGGCCTGTATGTACTTCTGTCTGCATCTCTGTCTATGACTCTGTGTATGTCTAAGTATCTTTCTGTCTGTCTATCTCTGTCTGTTTCTTTCTGACTTTCAATTTCTCTTGTTCTGGAACAGTGTGTGTTTCTCTTTCTATTACTCTATTTCTCTATCCTTGCCTCTTCCCCAGCCCACACCTGATCAAGTGAAAAATAAAACAAATGTAATATTTGTTTTTGTTTTCTTTTTCTTGCTCTGTTGCCCAGACTGGAGAGCAGTGACATGATCATGGCTCACTGCATTCTCAATCTCATGGGCTGAAGCTAACTTCCCACCTCAGCCTCCTGAGGCTGAGGCACACACTACCATGCCCAGTTAATTTTTTAATATTATATCTTTTGTAGAGATGGGATCTCACTATGTTGTCCAGGCTAACCTTGAACTCACAGAATCAAGCAATCCTCTCACCTCAGCATAACACATTGACTGCTGATACTATTAATATCACCAATCTGCTTTCAAAAGGTACAGCATCAACACAAATGAAATGGAGAATAAGATAGAATCACTTTCTCCTAGGGGTAATCCCAAATTAGACTCAGTCACTGGGAACCCCTGAGACAACACTCAGCCTTTTGAATGTTGATAGGAGGAATACCTGCAGCTGCCTCACCTCCCAGGGCCTTCACTATCCAGAGGCTGGAGCTCACCTCTGCTCTGGAAACTTTCCAGTGAGTATTTTCACGGAAATGGCACAACGTTTGCAATCAAAAGAGCCAGATTCATAATCCTCGCTCTGCCTCTGACTATGAGGCATTGAGGTGGTCACATAATTTGTCCTGCTTGTTTCTCTTTATATCTGAAATAAAGACAACACTCACCTGCCGTATGAGATTTCTGAGGTCTTTGGGACAGTGAAATGAAACAATGTGTAACATAGGGATTTCTGTTTCTTGTTTTTGCTTGCTTTGGTTTAGCTTTTTTGTTTATTAATTCTGAGGTGCAGTGGTTTTCAACTGGGACAATTTTATGTCCCAAGGGATGTCTGGTAATGTCTGGAGACAATTTTGGTGGTTACAAGAGAGGGGTGTTACTGGAATCCATTGGGTAGAATCCAAGGATTCTGCTAAACATCCCACAATGCACAGGGCAGCCCCACAACAAAGAATTGTTTGGTCCAAAATAATGTCAATAGTGCAGAGATTGAGAAACCCTGGTTTAGAGTGAAGTACTTTTTAAAATAGCCTTATTTATCTTAATATTGTATCAGCATTTGATACTCATTATTTTATTTTTCTTAACTTGTCTCTTTCTATAAATATATTTTCATACTGTATTTCCTTGGCGTATCCATGAGGATAGTTGATGGCCTAATCAAAGGAAGTGGCCACATTTTACCCTTTGTCCAACCAGCCCCTCATAGTCATTCCTTTGACAAACCCTTACACAAGAAAGGTGACATACTATATTAAGTTATACAAAGATTCACAAACCCAAATTCTTCTTCATGATACAGTAATTACAGGATCAGTGACAATGTGACTAAATGTATTCATTTGAACATTTGAAAAATGATTATCTAATATGAACAAGGCACTCACGGTGCTAAGCTCTAGGGAGACAGGTTTAAAATAAATTCAGATATGACCTCTGCCACCAGGAATGTACAGTCAAATAAAGAAGAAAGTAAACCAAAAAAAAAAAAAAAACAATCACACAAACATGTAATTACAAACTATAATAAGTGCAATAAGTGAAAACCATAGATTTTAGGAGTGAAAATAACTAAAAGAGCCCCATTTAAAAGGTAAAAAAAGGAGTGAGAGATGTCACAGAAGCCTTCTCTGCTTGACAGCTGAACCTGCGAGAGGCGCAGAAGTTAGCCAGAGTGGAACCTCTCCAGAAGACAGAATAGCATGTGGCAGAGTGCTAAGGTCGAAACAGGGGTGAGCCATTTAAATAGGTAAGTTTTTTAAATGCCTTTGCCTCCTTATATTGAATCATCCAAATTCTTTGTGAAAACTATTTGTTAACTGCATATGACTGCATTTCTTATTCTTCATAGACAGCCTCACCAATTGATATGGTTTTGTTCCCTGTTGTTTTTCTCTTTTTTTGGAAAACATATAATCAAGGCAAGCATGCTAATGAATGGGATACAATTATGAATTTAAAAAAATAAAAAAAATAAAACAAAAAAGAGGCGTTAGAGACTACATAATTGTCTACCTAGAAGAAAGGTCCAAGTGCCAAATTTTACAGGTTAAAAAAATAAAAGGGGACTTGCATGAACATCACTTTGTAGATGTAATCAAGTTAAGATGAGATCATGTTCAATTAAAGTGGCCCCTAATCCAATATGATTGGTGTCCTCATAAGAAAAGCAGAAGAGACCGTGAGACCAGGAAAACATCACATGATGACGGAGGCAGAGAATGGAGTGTTGCATCTACAAGCCAAAGAATGCCAAGGATTGTTGGCAACACCGGAAGCTAAAAGAATGGCACGGAAAGAATTTTCTCCGAAGGCTTATTAAGTCTTTAGTCTTAACAGCATGTTCTATGGATACATTAATATTTCACCTCTGGCCTCCAAAACTGTGAAATAATGAATTCCTGTTGTTTAAAACCATCTGGGTTTGAGGTAATTTTCTACGGCAGCCCTAGAAAACTAATACAGACCTCTTTTCCCATTTTTCCCCTTTCTCCAGTCTAATCCATTGTTTCAACCCTCCTCTTCATGTACTCTAACCCAAGCTCCCATCCCACCTCCTCAGCCCCTGCCATGAGTGGCCATGTCATAGGACTCACCTGTATGATTGAGACAGCATAGCAGTTCTCAACCAGGGATGATTTTGCTCTCCACCCGCAAACCCAGGACATTTGTCAGTATGTGGAGAGACATTTTTGGTTGCCACAACAGTAGTATGCTGCTACTGGTATCTGGTAGGTAGAAGCATGGCACAAGATAGCCTTCCACACACACAAGAATTGTCTGGCCATAGACAATTCCACAGTTCAGAATTGGGAAACTCTGTTCTAGCAGATGCCTTAAATATGTTCAGTTCCATTTCAACTATTGAATGGGGGAAATGTGTTTGACTGAGTAGTGTTGAGAAATAATTCACTAAGCAGCAGAAAAATATTTGTTCCATTTTATTATATTTCAAAGCACTGAAGTTCATTAAGAATCACTCTGAGTTACAGAAAAAGCACAATCACATTTCCCTTCTAGCCAGTGGTACATTATTACTTCTCATGCAAAATTCCATTTCCACATCAATACACATATCTGGAACTAAATTTGCAAACTTCCGGCTTGAAGCAGTTTCTGCTCTGGTGCCCTGTTCTCTCTAGGATATCTGCTCGATTCTATTATGCTTACAGCTCAAACATGTGTTTCTGTTCTTGTAACCTGTCTCCTCTTTTTTTGTCTCTACTTTCTTTGCCCCTTCCAATTACTAGCTGTACTAAATTTTACAAATGTATGGACTTTTAAAAAGATTAATCTGCCAAAATTGTGAAACATTTTAAGGAAACCATAGCTAATAGAAAACACGTAGGTGACTGTTTTTCCCACTACTCCATAAGCTGATACTGAGTCTAAACAAATCTACTTTTACTAAACTTGAACACTACCATTAGTGTGTCTTCTTTCCAATCAGTATTCTAAACTACTTTGCCCCACTTGATTAATCAGATTTCCCAAATGTATACAACAAACTAATGAAAAATGTGGAAGGACTTATCATCTCATGTTTAAAAAAGAAATAACACAAGTGCCAAAAAAGGTATTTTCCCCACCATTTATTATAACTGTACCATGAATGTACCTACTATGCAAGTTGATATAGCTCATCTATGGCTCTAATATTAAGGCTTAAGCATGGAAAGGGTTTGTTTGTAATAAAACAGCTCTTCCTATATGGGTCAAAGCACATATGGCCCCAGTAGTCATAATGGAATACAGTTGGAATGTAGAAAAATAGGAATATCCTACCTCACCTTACCATAAAATTTGGAATATTAGTTTAACTGGAAGGAGGGCTTGATTGATGAATTGACAGGTGAATGGGTGGATGAATGAATGAACAGCTTGTTGCCAGACTGACATAACTATTATGTAAAGTAATCAAAGTGGTACTCCATAGGTTTCCATAAACTATTTTTAGTTTATTGTAACTTTTTAAAGTTGTTATCTTTGTTTATGAGTATAAAAATTACCATTACCTAGAGTTTCCATCTCCATGTAAAGTATCTGGACCTGATCTTCTAAAACTAGTGGAAAGTCGATTGAAGTGGATTCTGGGAGTTAGTTAAATTTTAAGACGATCCTTCCATGTTTAAGCAACTTGTGTAATGTTCGTTCTTCCTCAACAATCCTTCATTACTCCTCTCCAAGTATCTCTGCCATATATGAGAATGGATACAGTTATTTTCAGCTCTAAGTTCTATAACTACAATATTTTAAAGTAAAATGAATTATGGATCATGTATATCAACAGCAAGGTTTCTGCTTATGAATTGGACATAGAAAAGTTGATAATAAGCTCAGGACTATTTAAATAAGAACTACTTGTTTAGCGAGAGGTCTTGGGCATGGTGATTTTATAACTTATAGGTATTTTAAGACGTGATTTTATAACTTATAGGTATTTTAAGACGTGTTTCACAAAGTATCATGTAGTATTACATTGATACAACTTTTCTTAGAAAACATTTAAAGTAGTTAGAAACCGTGTATTAGTTTCCTATTGCTGCTGTAACATATTACCACAAACTTAGTGACTTAAAACAATAGAAGAGTATTATCTACAGTCCTGTAGATCAGATGTCCAAAATGACTCTGGGAGGGTTAAGATCAAGGTGTTGGCAGGGCCAAAACCCTCTGGAGGCTCTCGGATATAATTCCACTCCTTGTCTTTTCTTGTCTGGAACTGCACTCCTTGCATTTCTTGGCTCATAACTCCTTACTCCATCTTCAAAGACAGTAGCATAGCATATTCACGCTCTGGTTCTGCCTGTCTCAGGACCAGAAACAGATAATCTTCTTCTCATCCATACAAAATTTCTCTTTGCCTGCCTCATATAAAAATCCTGGTATTGCATTTACATAATAATCTCAACTTACAATTCTGAATCACACCTGCAGGTCTTTATTTTATTATTATTATTATTTGGATTATCAGGTAGCATTCAGAGTTTACAGAGATTAGAGCTTGGGTATTTGGAGGAGACAGTGTTCAGTCTGGCTTGCTCCCCTTTTTCCCAGTTAGCCAATTTAAGGAATAATGGTCTTAGTTTTGTTTTGTTTTGCTTTATACATTACTCTGTTTCTACTTTTGTAAGAGAGTAGTTTTTTACTTGTCTTTCTGGAAGAGCCATGTTAAGATCCCTAGAAATATATGGTGAGCCTAAGACTTGGCTTTGTCAGGGCACAAATGTGTGCAAGGGAGCATGCCAGGTAGAGGCAAGAGTTTTATCTGTTAACAAAGACTCTCCAGTGTCCAACTACCCCAGAAGAAAACAGCCGCTAGCACAGATATTCCATAATCTACTCCTATTTTTCTACATACTTACCTTTAACTCTTAGGAATAATTTATTCATAATGTTCTAAAGTTGTTTTTCAATCAGTCCAATCTTCTTTAAGACAAGCCCTGCTAACTTGGTCAAATTAAAATTCTATTCAGACTCAAACTTTGTATGCCCCAATTTTTGTGTCAAAATTAGAGGGTTTATATTGCTAGGGCACTGCAACTCTAAGCTTTATGGTAAAAGGTTATGAATATGGAGCTTGTAGTACAAGTTTAAATATAATTTAAAGAAATAAGAATGTAAGAGTAACCACAAATCTCACCGCAATCACACAAGAAAAGAAACTGATTTATGCTACTTTTTCTTTTACATTCAATAGAGTTCATATTATATATCAGTTATAAAATATTTAAAATGAAGTATCTTGTAAACTAAACTAAAAGATAGAACAGGAAATACCCACACTAAAGCACTGAAAAATAGAAAGATGAAAAATACAGAAGATAACATAAAGAAATACATAGAAATTTTTTAAAGAGTAATAGATATTTAACAGGAGCTCCAAGAAGAGAGAATGGGACAGAATTAATTATCTGAAAGATAGTTGTTACTAATTATCCAAAACTAATAAATGAACTTTTAAATGTCTATGAAACACAAACATGAGCATCTATTTGAGCTGCTATAACAAAAATAAATAAATAAATAATGACACAGACTGAGTGGCTTTTACATTTATTTCTCCCAGTTCTAGAGGCTGGGTCCAAGATCCAAGCTCAAGCAGACCTTGTTTCTGCTGAGGGCCTTCTTCCTAGTTCTTAGACAGCTGTCTTTTCCCTGTGTCCTCATGGTGGAAGGGGCTCCCTGCTCGATGAGGCTTGCTGTTTCTGCAATCTGTAGATTATGAAATGACCATATCAATAGTCATGGACCCATTTCTGTGCCCCCTGCAATATGAAATGAGTCCTCTGGTCTGTTGTGATGTTGCATGGGATTCCTGTAACCAGGAAATTGGCTGACATCGAGAAACAGCAAGGGTGTTGCCTTGTTAATTAGGCATTCCACAGGGCCTTGGATAGTGGTGCTGGGTAAGGCTCTGTAAGCAGAAAATGCAAACCCATATCCAGAATAGATACCTACCTCAACAAAGATGAACCACTAGCCCTTCCTAGACAGAGAGGACCCAATGTATATGACTTGCTAAAAAGTGGCTTTTTGGAACAGAGTTACATTGGGCACTCCTTTTTAGATTCCGTTGCCGGTAGGTTATATACTCAGAGGCAGCAACAACCAGCTCAGACACTACTGGGGGTCACAGTTGTTAGATCCATATGGAGCTTCTATTTCTGTCACTATGGCAACTTTGCATCCCTCATGCAAGTTCCTGGGTGACTGATGGCAAAGACTGACTAATATCAATAGGCTGTTATTTTGTCTATTGGTTGTGTAATGTTTATGTCAAATGCTCTCTGGTGGGCAATAACTTGTGATAGAAAAATGTTCACACTTTCTGCCTGTACCCATATGTCCATCTGCATGTCTCTCCATAATTCCAATATTTCGGTCATTTTCCTTCCAGTTCCTTGGCCAACTGGCCAGGTCATTAGCCAAGACCCTCAGAACACTTCTCCCTGTACACAAAGTGAATGACCCAGTGAACCACTCACAGTCTCACACATCAGGAAGACTTTCTTTCTCCACTCTCTTTCAAGACATCCCAGTGAATGTGGCTCTAATTCAGCCACCTTTCATTGTCAGCTGGCACCGTATATTAAGCTGACTTGTCCACTAACCAAGCTCAGGCTTTTTCTTCCTTCTTCATTTAGTCATTGAGAATCTTCCTGATGATCATGGATATGGTCTGGGGTCAGGGTGCTGGAGCAACTATAATGGCAACATGGTGGTCCAGGCTACCTGCTCATGCAGCTTGTTTGTGACCTCTGATGCTACTTGCACTTGATCTCACATGTACCATTTTCATCTTACAACAGACTACTGCTAGACTCACCCAACTTTACAACTGTATAGGTCTGGCATCACTCAGCTCATAATAGATAGTTTTGGACATAAGGTCACTTGGCATCTCATGGTCAAGCATTTGATCTCTACAGGGCCATGTAACATGCAAAGAGTTGTTTCTCAAAAGGCATGTAATTCTCCTTTGTGGATGGCATGGTTTTGCTCTAGAATCCCAAGTAACTGCATTGTGATTCTCCCACTGAGGCTTGCCGTAACGCCACACTAAATTACACTTCCAACATTAGAGAGGCCAGGAGCAAATGGCCCAGGCAACAGGACTGCCTGGATCATATCCTTAACTGCTGCAGATTTCTATACTTCCCCAGGTTGGAAGCCTTCTATATCACCTCATATGTGTCCTAAACAACATTTCTGGGTGTGAAATGTACTGCTTCCAGAACGCAAAGAGATCCACCAAACACTTTATGCCCTTCTTGTGGCAGTAGTTGGAAGATGTAACAATTTGTCTTTTACTTTGGAGAGGATACTGGTATACTCCCAATAATTGAATCCTTGAAATCTTCACTGAAGTGTCAGGTCCCTGTAATTTAAGCCTTCCCTTTGAAAGACATGTATCTTTCCAAGGCGTCTAACATACTAACCACCCCTTGCTTGTCCTATCAAATCAGCATAATATCATCAATGTAATAAATCAATGTGATATTATGTGAGATATCAGGGTAATCCAGACCTCTTTGGCATATTTCATGACAGCTTTTTAGAAAAAAAACTGTAAAGAATTCCTCAATTTCAGATAAATGCAAACTCTTCTGATCCTCTTTTCCAATTAAAATAGAAAAGAATGCACTGCCAAATCAACTGCCATATACCATGTATTTGAAGCCTTACTAAGTCATCTCTAATAACATACGCCACATCCAGCAAAGCAGGTGCAATCTGGGCTACTAGTAGGATGAGTTCGCAAAGTCTATAGGGAGAAATGGAAAAGATCTTAGTGTTTTTATATGTTCATGGGAAAGGGAGAAATTAAAGATACAGAATGGAGAGGGTCAAAAGGCTGAAATGTATTCATCCACAACATGGTGGTAACTGCTGCAGAGCAAAATTAAGGAGGTAAGTGTAATAGTAATTGCCAAGGGAGAAGACTACTATTTTATAAAATGTTATCAATAAGGAAACTCACAACTAAAAGAACATTTGAGCAGAAATCTGAAGGGAAGGGACAAATAAACCTAGGGGTATCTATAAAAAAAGAATAGTTGATAGCATGACTGACTTAGTAGGTTTGAGGAAAGAGGCCAAAGTGATTAGAGAAGATAAAGCTGGAATAGTATGGGAGGAGATGAGGTAAAGACAGAGAACATGGGGGACAGAAGGAGGGAAAATAAGGGCAGGGACTTGGAAATCACTGTAAGGGCTATGGATATTTTTATTGGTAAGGTGAATGACATTTAAAGATTTGATCAGAGGAATGTTGTGATCTAACTTACATTTTACAAGAATCTCTGCTATGTTAGATATATATCACAAGGGAGCAAGAGTGAAAGCAGGGAAACCTGCTGAGGACGCTGCAACAAAAATACAAGGGAATGTTGTAAACCAGTAGACTAACCTTTCATTGGAAGTTCTGATGCTTTATTGACATAGGAGGGAAAGAGAAAATTAAGGAAATAAAAACAACTTGCGTCAGGGGAGAAATACAAAGAAAATGTCATCTGATATTCTTTGCTGTATTGGCACTGAAAATTTTGTAGTCTACCGTGTTTTTTTTTGTCTTGACTACCAAGAAATTCATAGCCAAATTTGATACTTAATACAATTGCTCATCAATATACTTACTAGTTCACTTATACGTTTAATCAATAACCAACTATTTCCTAGCTAAACACTATACAAGAAGAATCACCCCAGTCTTGAAGATCTGAACGAAGACAATTGCGAAAAAAAAACCTTCTTGTTTTGTAGAAGATAGATGTACTCTAAAAACATTATTTCTTTAATTATTAAAACTGTGTCACCAATAAACATTAAATGTCAAGTTAAAATTTGGGAAGAACTCTATGAATTATTTTGACACATAGAATGGTAAAGCTAATATCAACCAACACATAGTTTTTGGAGTCAAAATTATTCTTTCTCAGAGATGACTAATTAATGATTTGTGCTTTTTTAAAATTGATGAATTGTGAATTGGATTTTCTTTTGAATCATGTTTGGTGGAAATCAATAAACTAGGCATTCTAAAATTATACTAAGTCATTATATTAATAGAAAAAATTATACTTTGTAGCAAACTTACCTAGATAAAAATGATCTCGCTTGCATACTCTGACAAATTATGTCATGAAACTAAACTGTAATACAAGTTGGAATATTTGAAGTACTATGACTCTTACCACATACCTTCAGTTTAGCTAATTCAGGAACTTTAACGGTTACCCGTAAACAGTCTTTTTATCTACATTGTGATAAACTAATCAATGTTGTAGCAGTAAGTCTGACAATTCAACCAAGCATAATTAGATCAAGAAAGAACATAAACAGAGCCGTGTTCATTTTAAGACATTTCAAAACTCTGGAAATTATGGTGGAAAGACTAGCTCTTGGAATTGAAAAGGCCAAATGATACTCAGCAGCTAGTCACTCAGGGAGCATGATAACTTTGGGGTTTCAAATGTTACCAGATAGTTATTATTCAGAGAATGGGGAAATAAGGTGGAAAGTTCCATGTTTGGTAACTTGGTAACTCTAGCAAAAACTTAATGGGAAACAAAATTAAATCTGCTGGATGTTACTAATGAAAATATCTAATTATCTATGTGTCTTATTTAGAGCTATTTCTCCATTATTTGGGAATCCATCAGTAATTACCAAATATGCTTTCGACTTTACAGACAGAAATTTGAGATGATATAAACAATAGTCATAAAACCTTAATTTTTGGTAATACAGAAGTGCTACCAGAAAATAACAAATTTAGCTTTTTAAAAGGTTTTAGAATCATTTGGTTATTTGTATGTTTTTCAATTATACTTCACTATAGAATTATTTTCTTAGTTTTTCACTGACCAGTTTTTAAATTGTTTCTTTTACTCCTCAACCTCTATATGCTTTTACATACTAAAATAAAAAGGCATTTCTTAATTTTTTCCTTTTGACATATTTTATCTAATTTGATTCAAGTGAGGATAACATATCTAAGGGAAAAATCAGTAGAAAATACATTTATTTAACAATATTTATTGATCTAAGTACTATTCTACTAACAAGACATTGGAATAGGGTAGTAAACATGCTCTGTTGAAACTCTTTCTCAATTTCATCAGTAACTTCTGTGATGATTAATTTTATGTGTTAACTTGACTAGGATTGGTATCTAGTTATTTGATAAACCTAGTTATTATGAAGCTATTTTCCATGAAGTTATTTTCTGTGAAGGTATTTTTCAGATGTGATTAACACTTAAATCAATAGATGTTGAGTAAAGCAAAATACTCTTTATAATATATGTAGATCTTATTAAATGAGTTGAAAGTTATAAGAAAAAGACTGAGATCCTCCAAATGAAAAAGGAATTCTGCCTCCAAATTGCTTTAGGACTCAAGATTGCAACATCAGCTCTGCTGAGTATTCAGCCTGACTTGCCAGCCCCCCAACAATTGTGCTACAGTTTCTTATAAGAAATATCTCTTTCTCTCTCTCTCTCTCTCTCTCTCTCTCTCTCAGGTGTGTGGATGTGTGTATGTGTGTGCACACATTCTCTCTCTGTATAATATATACACACACACATCCTATTAGTTCTGTTTTTCAACAGAATCTAGATGAACACAATTCCCATAATACTAAATGCAATGGTCAGTTCTCGTCCTTCTCTTTCACAGCCTTTAAGCAGCATTGAGCTAGTTGATTATCTTCCCCTTGATACACTTTCTTACTTCAATTCCAAAATATTACTCTCCTGGTTTTCCTCCTACACCACTTACCTCTTCTATTCAAACTTCTTTGTTGATTGTTCTTTTCTGATTTCTTAGTGTTAGAGTGGCTTTGGGTTATTCCTCAATTCCTTTCTCCTCTTTATCTACACCTGTCCTTTGGTGATCTGATCCAGTTTCATAACTACTAGATTGGTGCAGAAGCATTGTGGTTTTTACTATTACTTTAAAAGGCAAAGACCACAATTACTTTTGCACCAACCTAATATAAAGGCCATCTATATGACAATGACTCCCAAATATAATTTTCCAATCCAAACTCTCTTCTGTAACTCTAGACTCATACATACAAGCCAGGACTTGAAATATAACTATTCAAAAGACAGTCTCAAAATTAACAGGTGCATTATTAAACTCCAGTTTCTTTCCCCACCAACCCACTCCAATCATAGCCTTTATGCATTTAACACCCAACAATCAATCACTCAGAAATTGCTGTTGTTTTTGTCTTCAAAATATATTAAGAATCTGGACATATGTGGAATCTCACGCCTGTAACCCCAACATTTTGAGAGGCCAAGGCAGGCAGATGACTTAAGGCTAGGAGTTCAAGATCAGCCTGGCAACATGGTGAAACCCCATCGCTACTTAAAATAAAAAAATTGGTTGGATGTGGTGGCACAGGCCTGTAATCTCTGTCCAAAAAAAAAAAAATGAAATGTATATATGAATCTGACCCTTTCTTATGTTTCTTATCACTCTACTGCTATAACTCTGTTCTGAGTCACCATCACTATCTTCTACATTCACTGGTAACTTTCAAATAATTTCCATTTCCACCTTTGCTGCTGCCACATCTTTTCTTTTTTTTTTTTTTTAATTGCATTTTAGGTTTTGGGGTACATGTGAAGAACATACAAAATTGTTGCATAGGTACACACGTGGCAGTGTAATTTGCTGCCTTCCTCCCCTTCACTTATATCTGGCATTTCTCCCCATGCTGTCTCCCCCC